>ML682015.1:2644450-2717909 GCA_007922195.1 Podocnemis expansa
CTGAAGTCCTGGGGAGAGCCCCGCCGCCCCAGAGCCGCTCGGAAAGACCGGCACTTACCGGCGTGCGGCGGGGCTCCGGAAGGCGGCGGAGCGGGCTCCAAGCAGCAGGGGCTGCCGGGGCCAGGCGGGGCTGGGAGGCCGGCGAGCCCGGGCTGCAGCCGCCAAGCAGGAGGCGGCGAGGCTGGTCCCGCTGCCCGTCCCGCGCCGCCTACGCCGGGCGCCCCCGAGCCATCGTCCGCCGCCCTGCGCAGCCCGGCCGGGCCAGGCGCCTCCCCGGGGATGCCGAGCCGAGCCGAGCCTGCGCGCTGCCCCCGCCGGCTCCGGCCGCGGCTGCCCAGCCGGCAGCGAGGGGAGGAGGAGGAAGGCTCCGGGGCGGGGCGCACAGCTGCAAAGAGACGTCACCGGGGGGGGGGACCCGGCACCCGGGACCCTTCCCCTGCAGCCCGCCTAGCTGCACCGCCGCGGCTCCTGGGAGCCGGAGCCAGGCCAACAAGCGGGATTTGCGCCAGGGTGGCCAAGCTTTTTGGGCGAGGAGCCCCCTTGCAATTCTTCGTCCGTGAGAAATTTCTGCTAGATAAGGCATCTTCATTAATGCACCTTAATAAAAGTGATGCCTAGGGGGCTATTTGGCATTGCTTTGGCTTGCCCCCGTTGTGCTTGATGGAGTAATTCGGAGGGTTCCAGGTAGCCCCAGCTGTAAGTACAGCAGGGCCAACGGGCAGAGCCGTAAGGCGGCGTTTTGCTGCCAGCGGCGCATCTGGAACGGGCCCCTTCCCATTAGTGCCGGCGCTAGGCGTTGCAGGAGGGTGGTGACATTTGAGGGCACCAAAAGGGGAGAGCGCCATGGCACTCCCCTGATGAGGTCATTGTCTGCACCAGCGTTGCTCTGCTGCAGGGGGGCGCCACAATCCCCAGCACCGGCCCTGGGCACTTAGAGCCAGCGCCACAAAGCCACCCCTTTAATACAGCGGCTTCATTGAGCCACTTAGGCAGCCTGGGGCTTTTCCCCATTGGCCCCGCCATAATTACGGCCTGCCAATGGAGCTGTGCCCCGGGCGCACCCAAGCAGCTCGATGAAGCCACTTTAGTAAAGGGCACGTTTCACAGCACCAGCCCCAAGTGCCGCTAATGGCAAGGGGCACGTTCCAATTGGAATGCACACCGGGCGCTGGATCACCACGTTACAGCTCTGCCGGCCAGCCGCAGCACACAGGCTCTTGTGGCGGCACTCAGCAGGCCGCATAAAAGCCCTTGGCAGCCATATTCTGGCCCCCAGGCCGCATGTTGGATAAGCCTGATTTGGGCTGTTCTGAGCATTGCACTCCTTCCTCTGTGATCACCCTTAGTGCTTCGCCTCTGGCTGTGAGGCCCCATCCTCCAGTTGGAGGCTCAGTGTCCAGCTCAGGGAACAGCAAAAAGAAAGCAGCAGGGGTTTCCTTAACACTCCCTCCCACACCCCTCCTTCCCCCCCAATTTCCCAACAGCCCCCCAGTTGTCAGCTAGTAACAGTGTTATATCAATTTAGTGCACACCCCAACACCCCCCTATGCCTTCCCCTACACAAATGGTTTTCAAACTTAGGGTCGGGACCCAGTACTGCGTCAGGGACCCTCGGGTACTGGATCGCAGCAGCCCCTGCTGCCACCACCTAAAGACTGGAATGCATTGCTCGAAGATGTAATTCATGGGTTGCAGGCATAAATGATTTTTTTCAGCTGGGTCCTGAGGAAAAAAGTTTGATAATCACTGCTCTACACCCCCTTCCTCCCAATTTCAAGTCCTGGGGAGAATACTGAATCAGCAAACAACTAGGAGGATTTTGAAAGCACTGCCTGAGGTCAGTCAGTGTCAGTTTCTGTGGTATGGTCCTGGGCTGCTGCACCCATGGAGAGCTGAGGGAGCAATATGATAATCTACTCTGACCTGCACAATGCAGGCCACAGAACCATGCCCAGCTCTTCTAACAGGAAGGTGCACTCCCTTATGTTTGCTAGCGCACGAGCGGCCTTGCCAAAACAAATAAGTATTCATAGCTAATGCAACTGAGGTATTGAGAAGCGAAGGCACCTCAAAGTAGTAGTAGTATGTTTAAAAATTGTAATAAAATTCCAGCATTTCATGACCTTTGGGTACTAATAAACTTAACATTATTAAGTGTGAACTGCCAGCTGCATTTTACTCATTTTAGCCTTTGTGCATGCTTAATTTGCTTTTTGCAAGTCATTGTCTAACCCACAAATTTGTCAGATTCACTCTAGTCCCAGGAGTACCCTTGGCAAGCTGCAGCATTGGGCCAATATACATCAGTGAAAACTGTGCACTGACCTTGCAGCTGCAGAGCCTTAGTGATGATGTGTGGACAATACATGAGGATCGACACCAATGGCTCTCATTGCAAGACTGAGGCTTAGTTTGGGTTGCAATGGATGTTCATATGATCGAAAGTTAATTGTTTAAAACATCACAGAAATATATCTGTGGGCTTTGGAAGAGTTCAGTTTACACAATTGTCACTTTGATTACAGGTGCCGCTTTGAAGAGACATAGGCTTTGCAAGAGGGTAGGGGCTGTTTGGTTTTGAAGGTTTAACAAGGCTGGTATTAAAAGTTTTCAATACATTGCAAATCAATGGTTTGCTGTGCGCTTAATTAATTCTTTGCTGTGACTGTAACTCAACTATTGTAGTGTTGACCTAGAGTGCATGAGAAGCAGTGTAAAACTGGCAGGAGAAGTGAACACGTGAAATGACTACTCAGTTTAAAGATAGCTGAGTAAAGAGCAAAGGTAACCAGCCAACAAGAAAGCTTTAAAAGCACTGTGCATAGTCAAGTTTCAGTGTTTTCCCTTTTAGATCAGGTAGTCAGTCATTCAGATACTTGGATGCCTAAAAATGCTGAGAGGCACTTACTGGGGTCTACAAAAGCATCTCAAGGCCAGATTAACTTGGAAAAAAAAACCCTTAGATTTAATAATTTCAGGTGCTATTTGTAACCTTTACAATCACACACTGGGCACTTTTATCTACAGTTTGAATGGATCCAATACTATGAATTCCAAGCATTCAAAAATCATGATTAATCTCTCAAGTTATGACATGTAAAAAATGTAATTAATTTTATTTTGTTTTTCATTTGTCTCTTGGGTTGTCAGCCCTGGGACTCATTCTAATTTTCTCCACAGCCATGAAGACTAGAAATTGCTTTCATTTCAATGAAAGCTGAGATTCTCTTGTTATCACAGGGGAAATAAGGAAAAAAATATGGGATGAATCATAAAAATCACTGCTGCTGGCAACACTGTCACTCAAAAGGGTCTCCAAGAAAGAGTGTGAAAGGGAGAATAACTACTATTTTTTTTCTTCCAGGTTCCCATCATCCTCATCCCAAGGTTCCAAACTTTGCCTCCTGTGGAATAATGAGTGAGGCCTGCAGATCCAAGGGATCTGCAAATGTGCCCAGCCATCCATACAGAGACCCTGAGCCTCTACAGGACGCCTGGAGCCCTGGTGCAAGGCCCCCAGTCATAGACTCATAGGCCAGGAAGGTACCTCAAGAGATCATCTAATCCAGTCCCCCACACTTACTGCTCAGCACACAAGCCTCCCTACCATCGACTGCATCCTAACCCAAGATCTTAACAGGGTAACTGACAGTGGTGTAATGAAGGTGGCTGGTGCCCAGGAACCAAGCCCACGTTTCGGCTTCCCCAGGCACCCCATACCTTCCCACACCTTGCAGCCACCTCCCCCTAAAGAGGTCAGGAGGAGATCTCAGCCCCACTGCCAAGGTGGCCCAGGGAGGGAGGACCTGCAGAGCAGCATCGTCCCTAGAGTAGGGGAAGTGGGGCAGCCGCCCAGGTCCTCGAGCTTTGGATAGGTGTGTGGGACCTGTACCGCTGCACCCCCAATGCAGGGGACCAGGGGAGCTGACCAAAAGCAGCAGCCCGGTTCAGCGTTGCCGGTCCGTCCCCCCATTCCCCGCCATGTGCACTGCTCTCGGCTCTGTGCCAGAGGTAGCAGAGAGAGGGCAGGAAGCAGTGCCTGGGGCCTGTATTGCTACCTGCCACCCCGGCTGCACTGCCTCCCGCCCCCTCCTCGCTGCCTCCGGCACAGAGCCAAGAACAGTGCACATGGCGGGAGGGGAGGGGGGCTGGGACCCATATCGCTGAACCGGGCCGCCTTTTTGGCTGGCTCGCTGGGTCCACAGCATGGGACAGCTGGCACAGAGGCCTGTCCCTCCCCTGGGCCGATCGGCCCCATCCCCCAGTGTGGAGGGAGTTGGGGCACTGCAGAGGGCGATTTGTCCAGGGCCCCACACGCCCCCAGGGATGGCCCTGCTGTAGAAGTGAGGCCCCTGAGCCCCTCTGAGGGGCTGCAAGAGGGTGCTGTGCTTGGCCCACACCAGGGCCGAATTAGAAGGGTCCCATCTTGGGCTGCTCACTTTTGGGGCACTACCCAGCACCCCCACCCTCCCCTCACACAGACCATAATGCCATGGCACCCTTCCTCAGCTGCTCTCTGTGCAGCACCTTGCCCCCAGCCAGCTGATCCACCCCAGGGGCACCGCTAGGCCCTGCAAAGCAGTGGCTACACACCAGCCCAGCCCATCCCTGGGAACCTGGGGCAAGGCAGCAGGCTGGGGGCAGGGTGGGCCAAAATGCACTGAGAACAGCAGAGCAAGAGTAGCCGCTGCTACACACACGCGCACGCGCGCGCACACACACACCCCCCACAGCACTGAATGGGTCCCCTCCAGTGCCAGGACCTTAGCTGCCCCATCTGCAGTCTGGCTTGTGCAAAGGGAGGGCGGCTGTGCCAGGCAGTGCCCCAAAAGTGGGCAGCACAGTCAGGGACCCCTCTAATATGACCAAGGTGTGGGGCCAGCCTGGCATGCCCCTGTAGCATGGTGCCCAGGGGCTTGTCCTCCCATTGCCTCCCTCTTAGGCCCCGATCAGTACGCCAGTGGTAACTGATTACTTCTAACACTTACAACTTGGACCTTACCCAAAAAAAATCACAGTGACCACTTTCCATGAACAATCAAATGGTTAACACCAAACTCAATTTGCAGTTCTGCAGTGAGAGTATCAGCCATGAGGCTGAACAAAGCATCTTGGTCTTGCACTGGAACAGTTTGACCATCCAACAGCACCTCGAGAACACTTGTAATAAGGTCAGGTCTCACGTCATGCTTATTAGAAAACTGGCTGGAACATGATGAGACTCCAGTTCACAAACCCTGCGAAGCGCAACAATTGCCTTGGTGCACTCTGTGGCTGAACAGCAGGCACCAGAGTGATCTCTCAGCAGTCACATTCAACTGCATTTGACAAAGTGCGTTCCACCAGTGTACAAAAGTTATGCCTCTTCTAAACTTTTTTTGTTAGTCTCTAAGGTGTCACAGCACTCCTCATCTTTTTTGCTAAAAACAGACTATCACAACTACCTGTCTGAAACTAAACTGCTTGATACTCAAAAGCATCATAGGATTATAAGGCCCTCATGAGGTCATCTAGCCCAACCTCCTGACCAAGACCACTCTTACTAAATCACCAACCAAGGTTTTGTCTAACCGGGCCATCAATGTTTCCAAAGATGGAGATTCCATCACCTTCCTAGGTAACCCATTCCAAGGCTTCACCACCCTCTTAGTGAGAAAGTTTTTCCTAATATCCAGCCTTGACCGCTCCAGCTGCAGCTTGAAACCATTGCTCCTTGTTCTGCCCTGTTACTACTTAGAACAGCCTAGCTCCCTCCTCTTTGGAGCACCCCTTAAAGTAGTCGAATGTCCTATCAAATCCCTGCACCATCTTCTCTTCTGCAGACTAAATGGCTATGTTTATGATAAAGGGCTCAGTTAAGCTGGCTTAATAAAGTCAACTTTAAACCGCCTTCAAGTAGACTTTATTAAGCTGGCGTAGAGTGTCCATATTTAAATGCCAGGAGACTGCCCACATCCACGCTGGCACGTGCTATGTCACTCTAGGAGTGATGCATTGTGGGTGGCTGGCCCACGGTGCACCACACCAGAAGTGTCCCTTTCTCCTGGCCACTCCTTTACTACAGGGAGTAAGTGACCACACCACCCTCCCTACTGTGCATGGCAACAAGAAGCCTGAGGAGGTCAGGGACCCTGATGTGCCACAGCAATGTGCCAGCAAAGCACTCCACACCCTCCATGCATTGGCCAGACTCCTCCAGCCCTGGACCAGGTGCCACAGGGCAACTGCCAGTGCAGGGGCAGGCCACAGCAGGCTGATCCCTTCCTAGCACCTGCACATCTGGGTACAGAAAACCAGCAGTGACTGGTGGCACCGGACTGTTCTCACCACCTTGGATGATGACCACTGGCTGCAGAACCTGCAGATGAGAAAGACCACCTTCCTCCAGCTGCTGTCGCCACCCCCACCTGCCCATTCCTGCCCCCCAGCCCCTCCCACCCATTTCCCCCGTCCCCAACACAATAAATAGAAGGATGCAGTGCATGTGAAATGATTGTGTGGATGTGTTTTATTTACAGTGGGGAACTGGGTGGAGCTAAGGGGGGTGAGGGGATATGAGCTGCAGGGGTTGGGGGAAGTGAGGGGTGGGGAGAATAAGGGGGGTTCAGGGAACGAGGAGGGTGGGGCAGGTGTCTAGTGGCTTCAGGCCGGCGGGTCCTGAGGCTGCATCTGGCCACCCTGAGTCTGCAGCCTGCAGCAATGTGGGCTGCTGCTGGGGTCCCACACTGGGGGATTCTCGATAAGAGCCCCGACCGTATGCCATTGCCTCCCGGGCACAGGCCTGGTGCTCTAGGGAACGCATATGTTGCTCCCTGAGATTGAGAAGGCAGTCCATTTGGGCCTGCTTGACTCTGCGGTGGGCTTTCTTCTCCTCCCTCTGCTGCTCCCGCCAGGCTAGGCAGTCTGCCTTGGCATGCTTGGCCAGCTGGAGGTGGTCCTCCAGTATTTCCTCGCTGAAGCAACGGCCCCTCCTCCACCTGGTTAGGGCTGGTTGCCCCCCACGAGTCACCAGCGTCAGGGTCACAGGGTCTGCAAGACAGAAGCAAAGAACAGGGTTTCCCCCCATTAGATAGTGTGGAGTGCAGACTGACAGCAGCTGCTGTCCCATGACCAGCCCCCTGCTTCCCACTCCGCCCATCCTTTGGGACAGACATCCCTTAGGATATGCCGCTGCACTCTGCTGCCCAGGGCATAGGCAGTGCCCAGGACGGTGAGCCCTCGGAGGCCCTGTCCTGTTGGTCTCTCCTGAGGCCACATACCAGTGGTGTTGGATACGTGCTGTCTGGTCTTGGCCGTCGCACCAGCAATGCCCCCACCCCTGTTTTGCCAGGCCCCTGCCCCACTTGACTCCGGGTCCCTCTGTCACATGGTCCCCTTCCCCTGTGCCCCTGCGGGAGCACCTCTCCCCCCAGGACCCTGCCTGTCCCCGGGCCCTTCCCCCCACAGTCCCTGTCCCACCTTCCTGCCCCACCACATCCACTGGGAGGGAGCACTCACCGACACTTGCAGCAGGAGCCCGGTGCAATGTCCCCTTGTCCAGGGGCGGGGTGGGAAACCTCATCCTAGGTCCCCAGGATGAGTTCCAGGCTGGCACTGTCCAGGGCCAGTTCAGTGCACTGTGCCAGGGTGCTCATGTGCGCCCAGCTCAGCACCATGTCCTCATCCACCAAGCTCTCTTCCTGGTCATTGTCCTGGGAGAGGGCGTGGCAGTGTCAATGGTGCCAGCTGGCTGCCCCTGAGCACTGCATGGCCTCCCGGGCCCTGTGATAGCCCTGGTAGAGGTCTTTGACCTTCACCCGCCCCTGCTGGGTGGTGCGGGTATGGCCTCTCTCTGCCAGGGCCACGGAGATGGAACCTTTTCCTTTATGTGGACTGCTACTTTGTCATCAAAAGCTTTTATGGACCACCACATAAGCAAGCCATTTTATACATTTTTAACATAGCCTATGACTGATGGGAGTCAAACATATATATTGAGGGGTATTGAAAACATAGCTATTTCTAATAATTTATTATGCTCACTCACAAACATATTGCACTCATCACAGTATTTTTCCATGCAGTAATTGTCTTTCACCCCACCCCCACGGACCACCTGCAGAACCCTCTCAGACCACCAGTGGTCCAAGGTCCACAGGTTGGGAACCACTGACCTACACCATCCCTGATCCTCTTCTTGTTACTGACACACTTGCAGAACCCCATCCTGTTATCCTTCACATCCCTTGCTAGCTGCAACTCCAAGTGCCCTTTGGCCTTCTGTGCATTTGACGGCACTGTGCATAACCAGTTTCATTGTTCTCCCTGTGTCTTCAACTAGTCATTCATCTTCCTCTTTAATCCTCATTGGTCTTCAAAACAAGCAAGGGTTATATCTACACTGGGGGGCTATTTTAAGTCAACTTAAAAAGGTTGACTTTAAGTCGACCTTGTTAAGTTCACTTAGCGGCATGTCTACACTAGTAGACATACCTTGAGCCAGGCTTGGGCCCCACCCCTGTCCCACCCTGGGGTACAAAAGGGCTCTGGAGCCCCAATCCAGCCCCAAGTCCCAATCCAGCTCCTGCTGCCGGCAACCTGCTGGGTGCTGGATTCAGCCCTTAGCCACTTGCTGCAGACAGCGGAGGCTCAGAGCTGGCCCCTGCCGCAAGCGTCAGAGGGCTGGGAGCCCAATCCAGCCCTGAACCACCTGCCACAGGTGGTGGAGGCTGGAAGCTGGCTCCTGCCACCACTGGCAAGCAGGACTAAGCTGGATCCAGCCCTGAGTCCCTTGCCAGATCAGACTCCAAGCCCCTTGCTGCAGGCAGCAGGCAGCTGGGGGCTGGACTGGACTCCCAGGCCCTGCCACAAATGGCAGGAGGCAGCTCCCAGCCCCTTGCCTCATGCAGTAATGGCAGGGGCAGGATCCAGCTCCCAGTCACTTGGCAGTGGCTAGGGCTGGATCAGGCCCCCACAGCCCAATTGGGCCTCCAGAGCCTGATCAGACCCAGGGAGTGACACGGGGTGGGCCCAGGCCGGGGCCCAACTCTTCCTGCCCTGAAAGTCGACTCAAAAGCTTAAGTTGACTTTCAGGGCAAGTTTTACTAAGTTAATTTAAGCAACTGCTTAAGTCAACTAATAAATTCTACCACTGGACATGAAGTTCCTTATGTCAACTTAAGGTAGGTTAAGTTGACCTAAGGCTCCATTGTAGATGTACCCAAGGAGTCCTGTGGCACTTTCAAAGACTAACAAATTTATTTATTGCATTAGCTTTCGGGGGAGAAAATCCCATTTCGTCAGACACTTTGTGGGATTTTCTCCCACTAAGGCTCCTGTGATAAATAATTTTTTTAATCTTTTAAAGTGCCACTGGACTCCTTGTTTGTTTTGCTGAGCTAGACTAACACAGCTACCCCTTTGGAAATTAGTTTTCAACTTTGCAGTGCCAATATTTTTAATGTATGCTTTTAAATTTGACAATGTTCCTTTAATACATAATCTTTGTGCCCAAGTTTTACAGTGATAATGGTATAAACTCAGTGCTTAATTTATGACAGGGTTTGCCAGGACTGAGCCTTCACAGTTTATAGCTTCAGCACCTCTGGACTTGCCATGTCACTTATGAAAGTTAAAAAAATTGCTTGAGCCTTGGCACCTAATTGCTTGAGCCCTGGCACCTCTTCCTTTATAAATTAAACATTGTATAAACCACATGCCCATTTTTAGAGTAGCATATATTTTGTATTAAATATGGCAATTTTAATATAGATATTGTGCAGATGAAAGGCTTGGCTTATCTTTCTCACCAGATGTACACAGACACACTTTTGTTTTGTTTTGTTTTGTTTTGTTTTTTGCATCCTATCTTATCTTGGTTCCTTTCCCATCATGGCATAGCACAGCTGCTACAGTTAAAGCAAAAACTTATCTGTTAGTTTGTATGTTACATTTTACCTTTAGGGCATTTATTTTATTTGTTGCTTATCTCTGGTTTCGCAGTAATCAAAAGTTTTGCTGCCTTGAAGGCTGAGGTTATTGGAAAACAAAGTACAGAAGCACAGGACTTGATGGAAAGTCTCTCGCTGACTTTAATAGCAGCAAGGTCAAACCCTTGGCCATTAGCATTCTGAGCAGCCAGTGAAAAGGATTCCAATCCCCATGGTAACAGCCTAGCTAGTTGTTTTATTGGTTATTACTTATAAAATAACTTCTCTGTTGTCCAGGTCAGAGGAAACTTCTCGGTGGTTGTAAATATCAAATGAAAGTGAGCCGTACAGACTGGCATTTTGCTTAATGAGAAAGTCCTGGAGCCATTTCATCTTGACTTTAAAGGCGTGTTGAGTTCCTATTTATGGCAGGGAAAAGAAACGGAAGCTCTGATGGTGCAGGACTTTTCCTCTATGCATTGTTTCCCATTTCCGTAGTTGTATTTGGCAGTAACTTTCCTCCGGCTAACAAAGAATAGAAGAGCAATGATGTGCTGAAAAGTGATTAATATTTTGCATACCCTGAACCATGGACATTTGATAGTGTAAGGAGTTCTGCCAAATGCATTATATGAACATTTTAAAAAATTTCTAGGCCTGTTAGTTGATGCTAGAAAACATGACAGCCTGCAGTGTGAATACACTTGGCCTTGGAGGCCATTTTAGACATGACAGGCAAGTTCTTTTTATTGAATTTATAATCCCTAGTAGATATGATTCTTTTAAAAGTCATATTTATAATATAGTTAACAAGAAAGCAAATCTGGGGCTCAGTGTGTACTTTATTGAAGTCAATTGTAAAACTCACATTGACTACAATGGAGCAGGAGCAGACCCTTTTATAGAAGGCATAATTCTTGCAAGAACAGGTTTATAGATACGTTGGATAATAGATATATAGATTTTGCCTAAGAGAACCCATGGAAAAATCTGTCTGTTGCGAAATTGCTTCCAGAGCTATTTTGGGACCAGAGTGCCCCCAAGGAATTCTACAATTAAGACTTTCAAGAGATAAAGATTTCTCTCCATCTTTAGAAACTCACTCCTGCAATTTCCTGGGATGAACTGGTAGTATGTTATCAGGGATTCTCCACAACGTTTCCTATGCTCCTTTGCCTATGATAAACCCTGAGTATAATTTAAGAGGTGCCCAAGTTTGCAGAGAAGAGCAATGAAAGATTAAATATCCGTGTTTTCATTCAACTGAAATAAATTACATTCATGAATTACACATTCTCAAGAATGTAAATAAGGAGAAAGATAAGTCATCTGGCTAAAAAAGATTATATCAAATGCACTTGGAAATGTTTATACTTTACTTGCATTCCTAAAAAAAACATGCTAGGTGAAATTAATTGATGTTAATAGCAGAATTCTCATTGGTTTTAAGCGGAGCCAGGATTTCACCCACTGAGGATATGGATAATTCAGCAGGTGCATCGTGCCCCCCCTGCTGTGTGAAACACTCTCTCTTTAACACCCAAGCGGCATCCTTTATTCAATTACCACTTATTGTAACCTTAAGTAGTTATTTGCATGATTATATGCTCCAGGATGGAGCCTTTAGAATAGAATAAAATCATAGGGTTGGAAGGGACCTCATGAGATCATCAAGTCCAACCCCCTGGGGCTTAAACCCAGGACCTTCTGCATATTAAGCAGAGGTTTGTCTATTAAAATATTCTGTAAGATGTAGGCTAACTCAGTGCATTGCAGGATTGATCCCTACTGCTAGTGCAATATCCAATGGGATTATTCACATGATTTTAGTTAAGCATGTGCTTAAATACTGTGCTGAATCAGAGTCAGATAGCTCAGTAACTTCTGTATGAGAGCAGCCCATTAGAGGGAAAAAATACAGTTGAGTCTTGAATGAAACCAGTGCAATGAAATATAAATCTCTAAATAAAGGATAAACAACAACAACAAAATTAACAATTTTGCTAACTATAGAGTGGCTAATGGAATTTAAACCTAATTTACAGATGGGAAATTAAACTGCTTTACTGTGGTATGCATAGTAGTAGAAAGAATTTGTGAACTTTAAATAAATCATCTGCAACAAGAAGATTTATGATTATAACTATTTGGAATTCCTCCACTGGCTTCCTTGTTTCAAATCAAGTTCGACTTCGTCCTTCAGTTATCTGTTCTTGTCTTCTATTGTATTACCTCCTCTATCATTTCAGTGATATCAGTTTTGTCTGTCCCTTTGTCAGCTGCTCACACAAATATCTCCATGCCTTCAGAAATCCTATGCTTTCCTGCTTCCTTGAAGCCTTGAACTAATCTATAAGGCTACTGAACCCTTCTTCAACTTTTTGCTCACCAACCTCTGCAGTGATGCATATAAAAATCAGACCATCAAGGGAAGACAGAAGTAGCTGACACTTTATTTATGATTTTTTTAGAGCTGGACTGGATTCTTCTCTTATACCCTTTATATGTTACTTCTTTGGCCCAGAACCTGCAGTGTGAGTGCTTGAATGGACTGCTATACCTACCTAGATCTTCAATAACTTTAATGGGACTCCATACAGACACAATGGTCCAGTCATATGCAAAAAGTAGCAGACTGTAGCTCTTAGATTGTAACCTCTTGGAACTAGGACTCGGTTTGATTTGTGTATAGATAGTGCATCACACAACAAGCTGCAAATCTGATTGGAATTCCTGGGTGCTATAAATACTAACTAGTAATAACGATTTTCTCAGCAGCTAGCCATACTAATAATGGGTCCAATCCAGCTCCCATTAAGGACAGTGACAACATTCCCTATTGAACATGGAAGCAGCCTCAAGACCCGAATGTATAACTTTTTAAATATCATTGTTGGGTTGTATTTCACAGATGGATTTCAATAAATGCAATCCTTTCAAATCCTAATAAAGGATTATATATTTATTCTGTGAACATATATTGAAACTATTCAAATGTTGATAGAAAGAAAATAAAACCTCACTTTAAAAGCAAAGTTGAGAAATGTTTTCATTACAGACAAACAGAGATATTTGCATGGGGCAGATTAAACTGAGAGCAGCACTGTATCAATAAGTTATTAATGAGGCAGAGTTACTTCCATTGTGTTGTGCCTTTATTTTTACAATAAAAAGGAGGAAAACATTTGTATCAGTCTGACATGTGTCATCCTTACCTGAGTACGCACTTAACTATATATATGCATCCATTCTTAAACATCCTTCTTCCTGGGGTCCCTGGGATCCTCGCTTCTCTATCCTGGGCACTCTTTAGGTCCTGATACTGCAATGTTCTCCTCACAGGCACACTTCTACCCACAAAAGGAAGGGAATAATTGCAGGACTGGGTCTTCGATCATAAGATCCTGGGGGCAGGGACCTGTCTTCTGAATGTTTCTATGAAACACCACACCCTTCCCTCTGTCTCTTGCCTTGTTTTTCTTTCCTCTTTCTTGCTTTCTTTTCGCCTACTTCCCATTCCCTTGATCTTTTTCCCCATCTTCAAAGCATCTGGCGAAGTGGGATTTTCTTCCACGAAAGCTCATGCAATAAATAAATTTGTTAGTCTTTAAAAATGCCACAGGACATTGTTTGTTTTGCTGAACTAGACTGACACGGCTGCCCCTTTGGAACTTACCGGGGTGTGACAAAGGTTATCTCAGGCTACCCCCAGACCAGGGGGGAAGCAGGTGTTGGAACACAAAGTGCCATGCCTTGCCACCAGTTGAGAGTTTTCCCCAGTGCAGTGGGACCCAGCAACACCTTGGGCAGAGCAGGAGGCAGTCCTGTAGCCTCCCTGGACACAGCAGGGCTCACCAAGCAGAAGATGCAACCATCCAGCAGCCCTGGGTATGGCAGGATTCACCAAACAGTAACATCGAGCAATAAAGTGGTCCTGAAGCCTTTCTTCATGTGGCAGGCTCAACAAACAGCCTTGCTGAGCAGTAAATCAGTCCATAAGTGTCTCTGGGCATGACAGGGCTCCATCCCTCCCAGCAGGTTCTGGGAGTGAGTCTCAATCTTCTATTATCCCACCCCATTATGAAAACTCTACCGGCCTTTTAACCCCCACTTTCTGCCAGGGTGGGTGCAGCATGCATGATGGGAAGGAGCCTTTTTGACCACTGAGGAAGCTGAGGGCTCCCCTCTGGCAGGAAGGGCTTGTACACATCATCATACAGGGTCACACAGCAACATGTGTAACTCCCGTCAGCTTGGTACCTCCCCTTTAGCATGCCATCTTCGCTGCATTGTGCCAACAGGAAAGGCGTTCCAGTCAACACAGGCTACGCCACTTGAGGGGGTGGCTTTATGAAGTCAATTTCTGGATCGACTGAGTGTGTCTTTACTGACTCCTCAGTCAATCTGGAAAAATTGATCTGACAGCCACTGTCCATGTAGACACGTCCTAAGAGGCTGACCAGGGCTATTTTCATGCTACTACTCTAAGCACTCTGAGAGCTTCCCTGGAACATCTTCCTGGTTAAGTCTCATCATGGCTGTCACAGTAGCAAACACTGACCACACATGCTACCCTATTGTCATTCTTAATGGCATGCTGCACCCCTCTGAAGTCCAGGCCTTTGACAACTAGCCCAGATTTCCTCCTCTGGTGGCAGTCCTGCAAAGAGAAGCAGTTTCTGTCTTTGACGACTGATGGGAAATACTGGACTGTATAGGTGTTAAGCCTTTGTAAATTAAAATTTAAAGGCTCATAATTAACTAATATTTGTGCAGTGATTTGAAAATATCAAACATTATGTAAGTGTTAAATATTATTAAGGGGTGTGCACCAGCTTGGTAGAATGGATTCTAACAGCACTGTTTCCGCTAATATACAAATTCTACTGCTTATGTTAAACCCAGTGATTGAGCAAATCAAGCAAGAGACATTAGCCTTAGTCTGATGCTACTCCCACTGATGTCAATGTGAACTTTGCTATTGACTTCAATGGCTGTGTTCACACACAGGGGGTTATTTCGATACAGTTGTTTCGAAACAACTTGTATCGAAATAACGCCTTATTTCGAAATGACTTATTTCGAATTAGCAAAAAAGTCACTTCGAAATAAGGAGAAAAGCTGGAATCGAAATGGCAATTCCAGACAACAGTTATTTCGAAATGACTCACCGTGACTTGTTTCGAAATAACTGTTGCCTGAAACTGCTATTTCGCTTTGAGCTTTTTTCCTTAATTCGAATTAACAAACTGTTAATTCAAATTAAGTTATTTCAAAATAAGGCATTATTTCGATACAAGTTGTTTCGACACAACTTGTATCGAAATAATGCCTGTGTATGAACACAGCCATGTATGCCAATACTCTAGTGGATCTATATTAATACAAATAATTAGGTTTCTGCTTTGGTTGGGATCCCAGAGGTACCAAAAAAGATACAGAGATAGCTGTGTAAACTACAAGAGAAGAGAGAGAGATACCATGTCGGAGTCATTCTTCTTCTTAAAGATGAAGACTACAAATTCCAATGTATGTATCTGCTGACAATTTTAAATGAATTTACTTAAGACATACTCCTAGCTCTTTTCTCCATTTGGTTTTTTTCTGATTATTTGTTCATCTGATACAAGTATTCACAGAAACTGAATTTTAATCAGAGCTATTTGTTCTGAAAGTGGTTTTCACATTGCTCATATTAGGAAACAGAAGTGATGCCATTTGTCCAATCACAACTAATTAACTCAAACCATAATTATTCATAGAGAAATTTGATAGATCTCAAATCCCCTTTAGTTTGGGTAGCATTATTCTTTTACTCCCAAGGTTACCACAAATTGAACTTTTCTTCAACTTTATTGTTGAAAATGATATATATTGAAATTAAAGAATCAGGAGACAGAAATTATATGGTTATTTATGCTAAAGGAATGAATCCACATGTTTTAATTTTCCTGGATGAATGTTCTGTGCCCTTTATTTTGGGTCTGTGTCACAAATAGCATCTCATATTTGGACACTGGCATGTTGAGCAATGAATCCATAATGGTAAAAGAGAAATACAGAGTCAGACGAGGAAGAAATGGTGATATTCCATGAACAGAAAAGTAAAATTCCTGTAGCAAGGAGGCTCACCAGCAACAATTCTGAGCAGCAAGGCAGAACCATCAGTGGAACCCTTAGAAAGGGAAGGCTGAGGTCCTAGTGGGCTTCTGCCAGAAGTTTTTACGTATTTATTACGTACAATCCATGTTACCAGGTGCTCGAGGAGGTTGTACCTGCCACTCAACTTCCCAGGTCCTTTGGACTCCCCAGGGGAGATTACTGATGAACTTGGGAAACGGATATCACCTCCTCACCCATGCAGGAACTTGCATGACATATAGTTAGTAAACCCAATTTAGGTGAGGGGTGGAGTGTATGAGGGGTGGGGGCTTTGAGGAAGGGGGGTATGGAGGTGTGGAGGATATATATCTATCCTCTCCTCTGCCACCACCTTTTTAAAGCACTGGATCCCTGGGCAATTATCCCTATTGCCTCTCTCCATTCCCCCACACTTTTCCCTGGTTGGCAGGGCTACTAGCAAATTTTTATTTGTTGAGTCATTCATTCCTCAGAAACCCTGAGGGGCATATGAATTAAAAAGCACAATAGGTGTGTGTACAGAGTCCAAACTAGTAAGGAGCGACAAATAGACAGCAGAACTACCTTCTCTCTAAGCATTTGGAAGAGAGAAAATGGTACCATTTGTTTCTTCCTCTATAATGCCTTTTTAGTACCAGTTGCATAGTCCTTCCATGAATTAGTAAAGGAAGTTATACAAATGAGTCAATTCTCTGTATCCAGGAGCACACTGTATTTTAGGACATTATGTTCCAACATATGTCCAATTTCCTGCCACTTCACAACAACAAAAGTGGAGGGGGGGAGGAAGTTACAATGATTTTGCTGTTTTGTAAAAAAATCTGGGGTGATTAACTGCATTCACATTACTGTTATCACACTACAGATAGGGAGCAAATCCGCTTCCACTTAAGTCAATCGCAAAATGTTCATTGACTTCAGTGGGAACATAATTAGGCGCCTAATAACAGATATTGAAGGCCAGCTTGTGCTGTAATATAAGCCAGTGCAGTTTCCAGTAAAGCTGATAGCACTTGTATCTGTGTTTTGAGAAATAGGTTTGATCCCAAAACTAGCTGTCGAAGGAATATTACTACACATGTGGAAATCACAGAAACACAATTCTAAAGGATTGTTTGATAAAGTCATTCAGCTCTAGACCTGGATGAAATATTACTATTTACGGTGTATTACTAATGGTGAATAAAAGCAGCATGAGAAACTAAGCTCATAACCAGGATCCCAAATGATCATCTGAAAGCAAAAGCCCTGAATAAATATACATGTTTAAAACACTTTTGACTTCAATTAAATAATACAAAATTGTCTGGCTGTGGTTTATTTTTGGCCCTGTCTACATTAGAAACACTACAGTGATAGAGCTGCCACTGCCCCACTGTAGCACTTTGGTGTAGACATTACCTAAAAAATGCGCAGGCTTCTCTTGTCAGCACAGGCATTCAACACCCCAAAAGGTGGTAGCTAGGTCAACAGAAGAATTATTCCATTGACCTCACTCTGCCTACTCTTGGGATTAAGTCATCTGAAATGAATCATTTGAGGTATGGCTTTTTCCCACCCTTGATAACTAGCTGGGTTGACTTAATTTTTTAGTTTACGTCAAGCCTCAGTGCTGGTCAGAAGCCAGGGAGCACCACACACAACCCTCAAGTCAGACCTCTGCAACAGATCATTAAGGACCTACAGCTTATTTTAAAAGATGACCTCTCACTCTCTCTAGCCTTGGGGGACAGACCTCTCCTCACCTACAGACAAGCCCCAAACCTTAAACTGATACTCACCAGCAACTACAGACCTAACAACAAAAACATTAAAGCAGGCACATATCCCTTCAACAAACCATGCTGCCAATTCTGTCCACATACTGCACAAAAGACAGCATCATAAGACCTAATCAAGCCAGCTACTCCATCAAAGGGTCCTTCACCTGCTCATCCACTAATGTGATTTATGCCATCATGTGCCAGAAATGCCCTCACGCCCTATACATTGGACAAACAGGACAGACTCTAGGCAGAAGGCATAATGCTCATAAAACTGATATCAGAAATTGTAACACAAAAAAACACCCAAACAGTTGCTGAGCACTTCCATCTTCCTAATCACTCCACTGATGACTTGTTAACCATGGTCGTCAAGAAAATCAATGGGACATCAAGCCTTCAAAGAGAAACAGCCGAAATCGAATTAATATGCAAAATCAATTGTGTGAAAGCAGGGCTGAATCCCAAAGGGGCAGCCATGTTAGTCTAGTAAAGCAAAAAAAGCAAGGAGTCTTGTGGCACTTAAAGACTAACAGATTTATTTATTGCATGAGCTTTCGTGGGAGAATATCCTACTTCATCAGACAACTATGGATTCTTTTCACATTATAACATGTAATTTGACTTCCCCTTCCTCTGTATGCTGCTTCCTAAAGTTTGAATCCTTACAAATGCTCTGATTTGCTGTTGCAATATGACCTGATCCCATGTCTTACACTCCCCTGCATTTATTTTCATCAAATTCTGTAAATTCTCTCTCTTCAATGACTCTGACAAGGTGGGATATTCTCCTATGAAAGCTTATGCGATAATTAAATCTGTTAGCCTTTAAGTGCCACAAGACTACTTGCTTTTTTTGCTTTACTAGACTAACACGGCTGCCCCTTTGGAACCTGTTCCAATGATTCCTGGATTTTTTTAGCATCCAGGCATCTTTACCCCCAAATTTCTAACCTGAGATGATCTTAAGTAGAATGTAAAGTGTTGCATAGGCCTTGCTCTGGCCCTCTGTGTGTCAATTGTCTCTATTCCCAGGTCTTTGAAGCTTAAAAGGCTCAGATTGCCAGAGTATTACTCAGTAAATTTAACTAATTTACAGAACACATGGGGTAAAATCCTCACCCCCATAGAAAATTTTGACTTTAAAATGATATTAAAAATTAGGGCAGTTAAAGCTGCTCCTGAGTTAGTTTAATTTGCAGAGCTTATAAATGTGCACCAGATAACCCAAGCTGTCCAAGAGCATGAATGTTTTACAGGATAGTTTGCAGGTAAGAGTAGACTATTTCTTCATTGTAACAAATGCAAGTAAGTGTTTTTACTTCTTTTTTGAATTCCTGGTTTTCCTTCCCTCTCCATTCCCACCTTAATGGATTAACAAGAATAATCTGTAGAAGCAGTTTTTCCTTTCTATGCAAGGAAACCAAATGTTTCATGTGAAAACAATTATTGTACATCGCAGTGGATCAATGAACAATGAAAACTATTTTGTTACTGAGTACTGTATAAAGGGCACACTCAATGTAAAGATATACCACTGACTTTCAAAGGTGCTGAGCACCCACAACTTCTGTTTGCTCCAATGGGAGGTGCTGGAAATAAATCCCTGAAAAATTCAGGCCCTCACTATGGCCTATTCTCCTATATACTCCAGAATTAGGAAATTTCCATACAAATGCTTGATATATGATTGTGTTTGATCAACCTTCAACTAAACACCATTTCTTTTGAACGTTTAATTACTTCCTGTTATGTAAGGGATTCACAAGCTTAAGAGATACTCATGTGACTTTACAAAGTTAGAATACGTCTCTGAAGGGTGTCCTCGTCATGTTTTTAAAATATCAGAGCATGGTTAAATGGTTTGCCTGAGTTCTAGAGACCTTATTAAAGGGATATTTCCTTCAGCCTAGGTGCCTTGCACTGCTGAGGCAATCAAGTGTCTGAAAAAGTGGGATTTTCTCAGATGGAAGCTCACGCCATAAATAAATTGGTTAGCTTTTAAGTGCCACCAGGATTACTTGTTTGCAAAAGCAGCTGGACATCCAGCCTAAGGGCCTGTCTAGAATTCCACCAGCTATCAGCTCACTCCCTCTGCACAGGAGACAGGGGAAGAGCACGTTGGAAACATGCTAGAGGCAAGAAGCGGTGGAACATATTGAACAGCACTCCAGCTGGGCCTCAGCTGATTCAGTTGTCCATAGGGATTGCTGCAACCGCTCTAGCTTAGTGAAGCATCAAGGCTGCTCTGAATTATTTTTTGGTCCCTAACTGGCAAAAGTCTGGGGAACAGAAATTTGGCCTGGAGTACTTTTATCCTGCTGCACTTTATACTATCAGGGTCAAAAGATGCAGTTGCTTAAAAGACATTCTTTAATAACACTGTTTAGAGCAAGTAAGTATAGCCTTAGCAACAGTGATTCTCACAGTGTGGTATCTGGAATACTTGCTGATGACTTTGCAAGTGCTGGCTGTTCTCATGTGCTGCCTCACTTCCTTGTCTTAAACAGTTAAATCAAATTAAAAACAACTTCAAAATTTATTTTGTGGATGATGAGCCACCATACTAACTCTTTTAAGATGTAGTCCACACTATGAAAAGATGTGGGAACCCAGAAAGTACAAGAAACTATTCAAAATAAAATTAGATATATTTGAGAGTGCTATACCATGTTAAATAAATGATATACCTTATTTAATAACGTAAGGCCCTGATCCTGCCTTGCAAACTGTGCAGGCACAGGCAGAGACCATGCAATTGTCAATGCAGGACCAAAGCCAAAGCCATATGTAACCCTTCTGCCAAGCAGAGCCGGCAGCAGCGAAGGGCTGGGTTCTATTTTCCTGTCAATGATAAAACATCAAACTGGCTTAAGCACCCGCCCAGTCTCCTGAGAAATCACAGTCTATCCCCTGGGCGCCCTAAGAGGCAGTACTTCCCCTCTTGCAAGCACAGAGTCTGTGTGTGAAACATAACTGTTTTAATAAAAAAAAAGAAGGAAATGTCAAAACAGCCTTGGTTTGAGAAAACAGTGCAATGCAGAATTCATAAGCACAATAAGTAGATCATACCCCCTTGGCACTTTCCCCTGTACTGGCGGATGTAGCTACTGTAACCACCTCTCGAAGTGAGGTTGGGCGGAGGTGGGAGTTTAGCCAGTCCCCCCTGCAGGATTCTGCCAGTACAGGTTTGATCAGGCCTGCTCTGCTACTGCTTCCTTACCAGCCAGAGCCATAACTATGTCGGGACCGAGGGGGCGAAGCCCCAGGCAGCCCAGAGCAGCTCAATGGAGTCACTTTATTTATGGGCCGCTTTGCAGCACTGGCTCTAAGCACCGCTAAAGGCAAGGGGCACGTTCTGATGAGAACATGCCCCGGGTGGCAAAACATTATGTTATGGCTCTGTTACCAGCTCTGGACCTCAGCGAATCCCCATCTGCTGGTTCCCACCATTCGCAGGTGCTGATCACTCATGGCTCCCACCATCTGCTGACTCCCACTACCCACAGGCACCAGCTGCTTGTGGCTCCATCTGTCTGCGGGCTCCTGCCATCTGCAGGAACCAACCCCTCATGGCTCCTCTCTGCTGTTTGTCAGTCAAGGTTTTCCAGACTCTCTACTGATTTCAGCTCTTGGAGTGATTTTAACTCACTGGAAACCTTTCTGCTGACACAGGGGCAATGTCCATGCTTCTGACAAAACAAACCAGGAGTCCTGGGGCACTTTTAAAGACTAACACATTTATTTACCCCAAAAAAACTTTTTAAAAAAATCAGCTAAGATGGTTCTTGTCAGAGATAATAGATCATTCTTAATCAGGATATTTACCTCTTCTATCAAAGATCCTATGTTTCTCTCTATTATTGATCTCTGGTGAGACCCATAATTTGATCACTGTTGAACAGTGGTTTTCAAACTTAGTGTCAGGATCCAGTGCTGTGTCACAGACCCACAGGAACTGGGTCTTGGTACCCCTTGCCGCTGTCACCAAAAGACTATAATGCATCGCTGAAAGATGCAATTTTTGGGTCATGGGAATAAGTGATTTTTTTCAAATGGGTCCCAAGAAATAAAGTTTGAAAACCACAGCTGTAGAGCTCAAGCATTCAATGATTCCCAAAATTTTTAAAGAGCTGAAGTTGAATCTCGTAGGAGCCCAAAAACTTAAGTTGACTAAAATCAGAGTTTTAGCAATGTGATATTTGGAGAGACAGAGCTAAGTAACACATGAGTAGATAGGGAACCGTTAAACAAAGCCTGAGAGTTTTCTGATTAAATACAATATGAAAACAGGTTTGTGCAGGGGCCTATTTTCTGGAATAATTCACAAAAGTTCCAACTCACTTGTTATTTTCTTGCTTCAGTAAAAAGATACCTAAGCTTTCCCCCCAGATTTAATCGCATCCTATAGTGATGCCCCTTCCTTCAGACGAATGCACAGAAACGCTGAAATAATCCCCAAAAAAGCAAGGAGCCTTGTGGCACTTTTAAAGACTAACAGATTTATTTATTGCATGAGCTTTCATGGGAGAATATCCCACTTTGTCAGATGCTTTGAAGAGGGAGAACTTACAGAATTGGATGAAAGTAAATGCAGGGGATTGTAAGACATGGAATCAGGTCATTCTTGCAACAGCAAATCAGAGCATTTGTAAGAATTCAAACTCTAGGAAACAGCACACAGAGGGCAAGGGTGAAGTCAAATTACTTGTTATAATGTGAAAAGAATCCATAGTCATGATTTAGCCTTTAGCCCTGCTTTCACACAATTTAATTTGCATATTAGTATGATTTCGGCTGTTTCTCTTTGAAGCCTTGATGTCCCATTGATTTTCTTGACGACCGTCATTAACAAATCATCAATGGAGTGATTAGGAAGATGGAAATGATCAGCAACTGGGGTTTTTTTTGTCTGTGTTGTGATTTCTGATGTCAGTTTTGTGTGCATTTATTCTTCTGCGTAGGGATTGTCCTGTTTGTCCAATGTATAAGGCTCGGGGGATTTCCGGCACATGATGGCATAAATCATATTAGTGGATGAGCAGGTGAAGGACCCTTTGATGGAGTAGCTGGCTTGATTTGGTCCTATGATGCTGTCTTTTGTGCAGTATGATGACAGAATTGGCAGCATGGTTTGTTGCAGGGATATGTGCCTGCTTTAATGTTTCTGTTGTTAGGTCTGTAGTTGCTGGTGAGTATCTGTTTAAGGTTTGGGGCTTGTCTGTAGGTGAGGAGAGGTCTGTCTCCCAAGGCTAGAGAGAGTGAGGGGTCGTCTTTTAAAATAGGCTGTAGGTCCTCAAAGATCTGTTGTAGAGGTCTGACTTGAGGGTTGTATGTGGTGACCAGTGGCGTTCTATTGTTTTCTTTTTTGGGCCTTTCCTGCAGTAATTGACTGCAGGGTACCTGTCTGGCCCTGTCAATCTGTTTCTTTACTTCTTCAGGTAGATACCATAGCTTTAAGAAAGCTTGATAGAGATCCTGAAGATGTCTGTCTCTGGTAGGGATCAGAGCAAATGCGATTATATCTTAGGGCTTGGCTGTAGACAATGGATCGTGTGGTGTGTTTAGAATGGAAGCTCGAGGGATGTAGATAACTATACCAATCAGTAGATTTTCAGTATAGAGTGGTGTTGATGTGTCCATCCCTAATTTCTACTGTAGTGTCCAGAAGGTGGATCTCCTGTGTGGAGTGTTCCAGGCTCAATTTGATTGTGGAGTGGAAATTGTTGAAATCTCTGTGGAAGTCTTCAAGAGCATCCCTGCCATGGGTCCAGATGATGAAGATGTCATCAATACAGCGCAAGTAGAGGAAAGGTGTTTTGGGATGAGACTTGAGGAAACGTTGCTCTAACTCGCCCATAAAAATGTTGACATATTGTGGGGCCATGTGGGTACCTATAGCAGTGCCATTGATTTGAAAGTATAAATTGTCCTCAAATCTGAAATGGTTGTGGGTGAGCACAAAGTCATACAGCTCAGTCACAAGCTGTGCCGTGGCATCATCTGGGATGGTTCTTCTAATAGCTTGTAATCCATCCTTGTGTGGGATGTTGGTGTAGAGAGCTTCTACATCTCTAGTGGCCAGGATGGTGTTTTCAGGAAGCTCACCAATGGACTGAATTTTCCTCAGGAAATCCATGGTATCTTGAAGATAACTAGGTATGCTGATAACATAGGGTCTGAGGAGGGAGTCTACATAGCCAGATAAGCCTGCTGTAAGAGTGCCAATGCCTGAGATGATGGGGCACAGGGTTTCCTTTTTTATGGATTTTAAGTAGTAGATAGAATGTTCCTGGTTGGGGTTCTGGTGACAGAGACAGACATCTTCAGGATCTCTATCAAGCTTTCTTAAAACTATGGTACCCATGTGGACAAGTAAAGAAACAGATTGACAGGGCCAGACAGGTACCCTACAGTCAACTACTACAGGAAAGGCCCAGAAAGAAAACAGTAGAACGCCTCTGGTCACCACATACAACCCTCAAGTCAGACCTCTGCAACGGATCATTAAGGACCTACAGCCTACTGTATTTTAAAAGATGACCCCTCACTCTCTCTAGCCTTGGGAGACAGACCTCTCCTCACCTACAAACAACCCCTGAACCTTAAACAGATACTCACCAGCAACTACAGACCTAACAACAGAAATATTAAAGCAGGCACATAGCCCTGCAACAAACCACGCTGCCAACTCTGTCCACATATCTGCACTAAAGACACCATCATAGGGCCTAATCAAGCCAGCTACTCCATCAAAGGGTCCTTCACCTGCTCATCCACTAATGTGATTTATGCCATCATGTGCTGGAAATGCCCCCGAGCCTTATACATTGGACAAACAGGACAATCCCTATGCTGAAGAATAAATGCACACAAAACTGACATCAGAAATCACAGCACAAAAAAAAAACCCAGTTGCTGAGCCACTTCCATCTTCCTAATCACTCCATTGATGATTTGTTAACGATGGTCATCAAGAAAATCAATGGGACATCAAGACTTCAAAGAGAAACAGCCTAAATCAAACTAATATGCAAATTAAATTGTGTGAAAGCAGGGCTAAAGGCTCAATCATGACTATGGATTCTTTTCACATTATAACAGGTAATATGATTTCACCCTCCCCCTCTGTGTGCTATTTCCTAGATTTTGAATTCTTACAAATGCTCTGATTTGCTGTTGCAGAATGAGCTGATTCCATGTCTTACAATCCCCTGCATTTACTTTCATCCAATTCTATTAAGTTCTCCCTCTTCAAAGCATCTGGCAAAGTGGGATATTCTCTCACGAAAGCTCATGCGATAAATAAACCTGTTAGTCTTTAAGTGCCAGAAGACTACTTGGTTTTTTTGCTTTACTAGACTAACATGGCTGCCCCTTTGGAACTTGAAATAATCCCATTCCCTCAGTATAGTCAGGAAAAAGTATTCTATCCCCAACATTTTTGTTCCTTGTGCTACACAAAGAGTCAAATGATGATTTTTTTCAAATGACTTTATTTGTGTTCTGAAAAACATCCATATCCTTAGCTGTCAGGTTTAGTCATGACATCATGGATTTTTAACTTTATGAACAAGTGAAATGTGAACAGTAACACTGATTAGGTGTACACAATAAAGCTGCAATTTTGCATTTTGATTGATGGGAAATAGTCTCTAAAGGCTACAAGTTCCAGAAGGGTTGCCATTTTAGTCTATCTCAGCAAAACAAATAAGGAGTCCTGTGGGATTTTTAAAGATAAGCACATTTAAGGCATATGCTTATGTGGGCGTAGTCTCACTTCATCAGGTGCATGAAAGTGAAACTGCAGTATGTTAGGTATATATGTGTATGACAAGAAGGTTGAGTCAGTCACAGGATCAATGCAAACAGTTCCAGAGGAGGTGTCTTTTTCAGCAAACCAAACGTGTTGTTTTAATTCAAACAGTGCAGATGTGGGCCTTTAACAATGATAGATGAGAAGGTGAGAAAGTTAAAAGAGGGGAAATTACCTTCTGTAGTGAATTAGCCATACTAAGGCCCTGTTCAGACCTTGTCTGATGGTGTTAGGTTTGCATGTTAATTCCAGCTTTGTAGTTTCATGATGAACACTGTTTCTGAAGTTTTTTCATTGAAATACTGTAACTTTCATGTCTTTTACAGAATATCTTTTACAGGGACCATGAAGTGTTCCTGTACTGGTTTTTAAATGTTACCATGCTTGATGTCTGATTTGTGTCCATTTATCCTTTTGTGTACAGACAATCCAGTGTGGCCAATATATACGGCAGAGGGGTATTCCTGGCACATGATGGCATATATCACATTGGTGGATGTGCAGGTGAATGAATCCCTGATGGAGTGGCTGATTTGATTAGTTCATTTGATGGTATCATGTGAGTAGATCTGCAGGCAAAGTCGACAACAGAATTTGTTGCAAGGATAGGTACCTGGGTTAGCGTTACTGTTGGATGGTTTGGGGTTTCTGGTGAGCATCTGCTTCAAGTTGGGGGCTGTCTATAAACAAGGATTGGCCCATCTCCCAAGGCTTGAGCGAGTGAGGGATCATCTTCCAGGATAGGTTGTAGATCCTTGATGATGTGCTGAAGAGGTTTTACTGTCTTAGGGGTTGTTGATGATTGACCAGGGGCATTCTCTTGCTTTCCTTGTTGGGCCTGTCCTGTAGCAGGTATCATTATAGCTTGAAACATCCTTAGCTAGATCTCTGAATCATAACTTACAGTGATTTGAAAAAGGATGGTGGGGGTTTTTTAACCCCAGATAGCGCTGTCAGGCCATTACCACAGTTACATTGCTGCATTTCCATTGTTTCCTCTGAACCCATGTAATGTACAGTTCCAAAGGGGCAGCCATGTTAATCTAGTTCAGTAAAATAAACAAGGAGTCCTATGGCACTTAAAGGCTAACAAATTTATTTATTGCATGAGTTTTCATGGGAGAAAATCCCACTTTGTTAGATAGTGTATAGCATACGGCATGTGCATGAGTCTTATGCGGGATTATAGCACTGCAGGAGTTAATGCTGATGCAAAACTTTTAGTCTGTTATTGTGAAAGCATAGCATTTTGTTTAAAGTCTGTGTTTAGTTCAGCTTAAACAAATGGAAATTAAAGGTTTTGGCAGCCATTTTAAGGTCACCATATAGATTATGCATAAACTTTGTGGTCACTTTCACCAGTATGCTAAAGACCAATGACTCACTCTAAAATGTTTGTGTATTCTTAAAATATAAGTTTGGTTTCAACTCTGTTACAGTGCATATGGCCACATTGCACTACACCGCATTTTCAGGTCAAGCCAATGCCTGTAAAACGCTCTCTGTTCTGCCTGGAAAGCTAAGATTGAATTCAGTGTTCCCACTAGGCCATAGAGCTATAGTTCATTTTTATTTTCCATTATTGTACTTTGAATCCAGTAGCAAATTGCTGGCTAAAAGTGTTTTAGTTACCAAACACCCTCCACTTGATTCCGGTGCCCAATGACTAGATATTCTCTATGGCTCTGCCTAATCACATTAATACAGAATGCATAGTCAATCAGCGGAGGCTGGTGACATCTGAAAATGGGCAAGGACAGCTAACATAAACCTTTTCTTGAAAGAACAGAAGAAGGTTGATATAAAAACAAAAAACAATCAACTAAACAAAAACCATTCATGCCTTGGTAACTAACAATTCAAATTTGGCTGTCCAGATGGGGTGGATTGACACACAGGCCGACAGGGCCCATCATGACGACCCTCTGCCCTGCCAGTGCTGGGCAGGAAGGCCACTGTGGGCCAGAGGACCGGCTCCACACTCCTGCCCTGACCCTGGGCTGGCTGGTCCATTCCTGGGGGCAGGGCAAGCCAGCGCTGGTCACTCCACTCTGGGGGCAGGCCACACTGGAAACCACACCATGTGCCAGTCTGTGACCCTGCGGAGGGCGGCTGCACCGGGGGGCCATGCCACAGGTCAGCTGGACCCACCCCTGCCAGACTGGCCAGAGCAAAGCCAGGGTGGAAGCGCCTTTTGGCCCCAGCTCCCCTCCAGCATCAGGCCTCCATTCTGGGGGGACAGGGGCCCAGAAGAGGGCGGGGGGGGCAACATGGGGCCCCCAGGTGGGTTAATCTGGCCCTGCTCCACATACTTATATTACTATCAGCAACTTCCATATGCTTTGTAATAATCTCATGAAGAGTTGCAAATTACCTGAAAGCACACACATTCTCTCTCAATTAATAATTGCTTATTACAAATGTCCTTTACTGCTAGGGGTGTATGGAGACTCTCTGTCAGTCATGGTATTTAACTTACACCCTGCTTCGCTCCATAGGAATTGAGCACCTAGTAGTGTATGTATGCAATTTATATTGATACTAGAATTTTTTGTTTTGTGGTGTAAAGAGAAACCCTGCAAGGAAGTTTTTAAATGTAGTTCTAAAAAAATAACATAGATTTACAAAGTCATTTGAGCAGTTTTAATTGCAGTAGAGCACGGCCATTATCAGCCTCAGGGAACTGAGCAAAGGAGAGCTCCAGATTAAGATTTGTGTGTTGTTTGGCTTGAAGTAAAGTATGTATTTAAAAGACATAGGTCAGGAAGGTGAATTTGATGAGGCTGGAATAATAGTCAGTAAAAAGAATAAGCTCTTCCACCAAGAGCTTTTTATGTTATAAAGTGAGAGTCCTGAGAAAGAACATAGAAACAAGAGATGTAGGTGGTGAGAAAAGGGAGTAAGTAGCTAATGACAACATGGTTCTGCTAAAAGAGTAAACAGAATTAGTCCGTAACAAGTCTGTGAGGTGACACCCAAATAAAACAGTAAGGGAGCAGGAGGAAAGTGAAGGGCAGTAGTGGGTTTATGAGGGCAACATCGCCAGTGAGGTTACATAACAAGAGTAAGGACCTGTTTACAATAAATTCCACTGCAGTTTTAGCCACAGAACTGAATCATCTTTAAACATGGCTCTTGACAGCAAGGGTTTCCCTGCCGAGTGCACTGCAAGTTGTAGCATGCACCCCTGGATCAAATAAAGTGTTTTTTCCTAGTCACAGCTGTGCCTCTTTTTAGTAAAATGCAGGATACCATACATGGTGTCGCAGCCACATGGTGAAACTGCTGTTTTCATGCACCTCTGAATTTCGCTCTTGTCCAGTGCCTGTTAGCCCATGCCCACTGAGATATACATACTCTAGCATTCCAAAGCTCTGAGTATCTTCAACAGATGTCAGTAGTTAAAATAAACCACCACCAAGCTGTCAAAATTCCCTTCCACCAAATTACTGTGGTGTGCAGCTCCAGGGTGGTTCTGTTCAGTCCTGGAACAGTGGGAGATTAAAAGTCCTATAGAGAGATTCTCTACGTGCAACACACAGCTTGCTGTGCCATTGGAGGGTAGCTTAAATCTTTCGACTCTCCTGATACTGGGTTCTCTATTCATTCTTTCCACACCAGGGGCATTGTTGGTGCTGGGCACATGGGGCACAAGCTCCCCATCACAGCACCATGCCCCAAGTTCTGGCCCAATCCTGACTGGGCCATGGCGGTGGCAGCAGCCAGATCTGGCCCCAACACTGGTCAGAGGGACTTTTGGGGCCAGTGACTCCCCTGCTCCACACTGATCATGATTTTATAGACCTCTGTCCTATCTCCCCTTACTTGTGTCTTTTCTAAAATTATTATCTATCCTTTTCCTAATGGTTTCTTGTTAGCTTTTTTTGACTGCCACTGCACATTGAGTAGATATTTTCACAGAATTATCCACAATGACTCCAAGGTCTCTTTCTTGCCTAGTAACAGCTAAATTAGACTCCATCGTTTTCTATGTACAGCTGGGATTATTTTTTTCCAATGTGCATTACTTTTCATTTATCCACATTGAATTTCATCTGTCATTTTTATAACCTGGTCACTCTATTTTCAGAGATCCCTTTCTAATGCTCCACAGTCAACTTTGGAGTTAACTATGTGGAATAATTGTGTATTACTGCTAATTTTGTTACCTCACTGTTCACTCTCTCCATTAGGGAGGGAGTGTGTGCTCGCAGAGCGCAGTCTTGCAGACCCAGCGCTCAGTGATGTCATGAAGCCTGACACTCTCATGACATTGTGGAGTGCTGGGTATGTGAGACCACACTCTGTCTCTCTCTGTTAGGGAAAAAATGTGGTCCTGCTGAGTGCAGTCAAATGCCAGATGGAAGAAGTTTGCAGTCTTCATTTGGCCTGTTGGCCACATGTTTGAGATCCCTGATTTAGCAAACTTCCTGATTTTTGTGTGGTTAACCCTTTTTAAAGTTAATCATTGTCCTATTTATTGCTTGTTTTTCCAACAACTGGCTAGCATACCATGCCAACATACATCAATAACCGTGTCAACACGCAGCATTGATTCGTTGTTACACAGCAGCTCTGTTTCCTCCACATGCCAATAAAACAGCTCTAGCACAACATCCTACTTTCTCTGCTATTTATTAACATGGGTCATCATCACCCTGGCTATGCTGGGCAGAGAACTGTTTGTACTCTAGATATGTCATAAAGGCATCATGATTTGAAGAGCTTGTTTCAGATGGGCATGGGCGCTCTCAAGGACACAAAAATCTGGTAAAACTGAACTTGTGAAAATGATGACATTTTTGGAAGAGAGAAGACTGCTTCTCTGCCCTGGATGACTGGCCACACCCATTCTGGACACAAGCAAAATCCCGCTGGGGAACGATAGCATTGCTGGCTGCACAAGGCCATCTCTCTTTAACTGCCCTAGTGTGCTCAACCAAATTATCTTCTGTCAACACACAAAGAGCTTTTTACACCTTCTGTTCTTGCTCTTTAGGACACTTGAATGGGATCAGTTCACAGTAATTATGACTGTCTGTACCTATTTAACTGGGCATGGATTTAAACAAGCTGCACAGTCACTTATTTGTTAGCATTTTAAAGCATCTCTCATAACCACATCACAGATTGACTACTGTACAAAGGTATACCCTCAGTTCCCAGTCTCCACTTCTTTGCCTTGGGCAAGCCCAGTACACCACAGAAATCATAGACCCTTAGGGTTAGGTGGGACCACAAGGATCATCTAATCTAACCCAGTCCCCCCACGACCACTCTTTTTTCTTTTTCTTAAGACTGGGTTTTTTTTTTCTTTTTATAAAATATGCATTGTCAGTCAAGGATTAATAGGGTAATAGCGTTAGCAGCAGTTTACATGGTTCCAAGATATAATGCAGTGCTTCAGTTACATATTTAAAGATAATTTACCAGGGTAATGACCAGTTTTCAGATACAGGGTTAGAAATGCAAGTCATCAGCTATGCAAAACAAACTGAAGTTAATTAATGCCATCGTGGTCTAATGGAAATAACACAGTATTGCTACAATTTGTTAAACTAACTTCTGATCATGAATAATTTTATATAAACCATGAAAGCATTAAAATACGTATTTTCTTAAAAATACAAATGTGACAGTTTATACTTAAATAAGACTTTTTTTACAAAGCTAGTATAAAATATTTATCATACACATAGCATTTTTTTCCATAGCTGGACTGTAATGTTATAAGCCTTCTTATTCTACCCAAAGTACACAAAGCAGAATCTTTTGAAAATTATGACCCGCTTATAATCAAAGAGTAAAGTATGTAGTGTACATATTCATAGATGATTTCATCTGGTCCTGCTTGGAATGGATCCTGAAAGACATATTTTGCATGCAGAGCAAATAAGCTCTTCTTATACTTGTCTCAGTATGGGAAAAGGGAAATGGTGCTGCAGAGGTGGCCAAGATACTCTTTGTAGAAGTGGACTAATCTGTATGCAGAGGGTTCCCTCCGTGCATGGACCTAGGCAGAGAGTCTGGATGCACATATCTATTCCACTAGATTCATACTTACTGGACTTTATTATAAACAATTTAAATACTGAAGAAGCTTCTAATTTTTCTTTCTTTTTCTAAATCTTCGCTCTTTTTTAGGTTTGCTATTTAAAAATAGGTTTCTCCTCTGCTTTTTTAACCTTCTCTGTCCATGACCTTTGAAACAATAATTAGTAAATAAAGGCTCAGCTGGTCTCAATCCAGCTGGCTGGCATCACTGTGATCTGGAAGGAAGCCAAAGTAAGGTTGGATCATGGTTGTGTAAACAAATATCAGCAATACCTTGACAATTCTTCTCAGTTATTCTGTTTCACCTGCAGGCTTATGGCTGACAGTTGCCTCCCAAGTTGCCGTAATGTCAGTGTTATTGCTGGTTTTACGTAAGGAACAGAACTGGGAAACGAAACCAACAGTACTTGATCTGTGCTGGTGTGCAAAGGGTTTGTTTGGTCATGCATACCAGCTAACCTGAACACTCTGCCTGCCAGCAGGATGCCATCAGTAAGTGAGATGTAAGCAAAAGCTCTCCCGCAGCCTGCTGTCAGGAAAGCAAGAGGGCAGGATCCTTCTTCCCTTGTATTCGTAACAATACTAGATAAGCTGCGTGTTTACCAGCCAGCTCTATGCACTCCGGTGATGTGTTGTCTGCCTGCTGGTGGTGAGCTATCCAGCCTGGTAGCACCACTGCAAACAGCAGCATGCCCTAGGCTGCCTGTGAAATCCTACCCTTGACCAGATGTGAGCAAAAAGGGAGTCTTCAGGACTCTGGCTGCAAATTCTCCTAGCAGCTGAATGACTGATTAAGACGGGGTCACCCTCTCTCCCTGTTACTAAATCACCCTTCACTGAAGCTCATAAAACTGCTTCTGAGGAATCTATTCTTTGCTTTTGGAATGGACTGTATTTCACAAATGATAGGTATTGCTTTTCTCCTTGGTTATGAGGTTTATCTCAGGGTAAAATGGAGGAAACTATGTAATACCATTTTGTTAAAGTACTGGTTGCATAACTGGTTTGGCAATGGTTCTTAACCACTGGGTCTGGACACATTACAGTGTTGCCACACAGTAGTGTGTCGCAGAGAGCCAGGGAGATGGCTGGATTTGACCTGGAGAGGGTGGGTTGGTGTGTCCTGTAGGGTGGCATATCACAACCAAGTGTTGTGACCGCAAAATGTTGTGAACCACTGTGTTAAAGCACTGGCTGTAGAACAGCAGCCTACCAAATAAGACACTTGTAGCATTTCTGTTCTCCTTTGCAGCATCAGCCAGGGCAGAAAATACCCTTTACTCATGACATGTAACATTGGAACAGGGGGCTTGGAGCCAGGGGTCCTGATTTCTAATTGCAGCTGCACTAATGATCTACTGGGTGTCCTTGGGAAGGTCTCCAAATTTATCATAATGGGGGCATGGATTAGTTTTTGGAAGGCCAACTTGAGACATCTGGGGCCTGTTTTCAGAGTTTTGAGCACCTGCAGCTTTTATTGATTTTAAAAGGACTGCAGTCTTGTTCCTCCATATCTGATTTCTGTCTTTCTTTCTCTCTCTTCTGTTTATAATTATTTCATTCCTCTCTCATAGAAGCCATTTATAATCACACTTCAACTCCAGCCAGGACAGCAAGCAAACATCTTCCTTTAATACTCAACAATAATTCCAAGGGGGCAGCTGTGTTAGTCTAGTAAAGCAAAAAAAAAAAAAAAAAAGCAACGAATCTTGTGGCACTTAAAGACTAACAGATTTATTTATCACATGAGCTTTCATGGGAGAAAATCCCACTTCGTCAGACACTTTGAAGAATGAGGCTAATTAACTTTCTCCACTGAATGCTCCCTGAGTAGTATGGTCCGAGTATCTACCCAAATTCCCAGCAGATAGCACTGCCATTAGGAATGGGATCCTCACACTACTGTCAAAACAAGAATCCCTTGCGTGATCAACGTGGTGGCATGTGGCTAGCTGATCAGAATACATGCTTTTCTCTCCATAGATGTGCAATAGGAATTTGACACACCAAAACCAGATCCCCGCATGTTGTGCTTCTTTCAAGCCATCCTCCTCTCTTATAATGAATGTTAAAGGTTGTGTCAAAATGGAGTAAATCTCTCTGTTTTTATCAGAGATGCCTGCATCTATTGGTATGTTACATGTGTAGGTTCAGCACATGTTAGGTTCCTATAACGTGAACAAAGTCTCTTACAGTTTTCTCATCATATTTTGAACTTATATTTGCCTTAGGGGTTTCAAACGAACCCTAAGTTCTGCAGTAAATGTCTTGAGTACTGACACTAACTAAATAATAAAAGCCACATTTAATTTTTTACTCCCTAAAATGACCCTTATTTAGCCAGTCTTGTGGCAGACACCTAATCCATCATTCTTATTTTTCTTCTTTTTTTGAAAACAAGCTCATCTATGGGCCAGTTCCTCAGCACATCTGACAAAAGCCTGCAGGATGCTCTAAACTACACTAATTGCCAACAGCTCAAAGGGGCCAAAATGGCACCTAAGGACCAGTGAGTTGTAAGGAAACCCCAATGATCTCCCCTTTCCCCTTAGATTGGCAGCAGGAGCTATAATCCTGGCACCATGCCACCAGCCAATCCCATTGTCACTCTAGAGTGAGCTTATGGTGATTTGTTGCATCTCTATAGCTAGATTCTGCTCTCAGTATAGTGCCAAAAGGTCACACCCCACCTAAGAACATGACCCTCCATTGCAATTGGAGCAGCAGGAGAAGCAAGCACCAAAATCTATGACTCACTAAGAACGACTGGTCAACAAGTCCTCAGATTTTTCAGTCAAGGGATTGTTAGTATGAGCCCCCAACTAAGCTGACCAGAATCACTGTGGTGATATCACTTATAGTTAAGTTGGCCTCAATAGCTAAAATGTAGCTGAAATGCTTTTCACTCTGAGGAGACTTAGGTGATTAACTCCTTATTTGTGACAACACTCTCACATTGCAAACTAATTTCTCTCTTGCTGAGGCATATAGAAAACTATAAAGATTATGATAGTCTTAATTCTTTGGATAGGGCACTGAAGGGGCATGAGTCAGCAGACTCCATTTTGGGTCCTGGGACACCATTTCAGGGACCCAGGGTAGTCACATCTCACCTGTCCTCACCATCTCCAGGTCAGTCACATGGGCCCAGAAGCACCATATTAGGAAATGACCCTTCCCTGACCCAGGTGAGGTGACCAGCCATATAAGGTATATAGCCCCCGACCCTGAATTATGATTGGCTCTGTGCCTGCCTTACCCCTTTTCTGTAGACTGTACTATAAAACCCACTGTATTCTGGGAGCTAGCTCCACTAGATTTCTGTAAGGTAATAAAGCATATATGCATTTGTGACCTCCTCTGTCTTTGTGTGTCTTGGGACCACTTGGACCGACTCGGGGACTACCAGAGCTTTGTGCTCTAACAGCACACTTGTCAGGTACACAGCTGAGCTGAGAAATTGAAATGGCTGCTCCTTCCTGCCAAGAAAGGGGAAGGGAGAAGCTCTATGCAGCTTTCCCAGACTCCCAGCAGGGAAAGGGGAGGGGAGACGTCCCAGGCAGCTTCCCAGGCTTCTGGCTGGGCACGAAGAGTGAGGGTGAAGCAGCCCACAGGGATCCTGGGAGCCTGTAGGCTCTTAGCAGGGAACTGACTGAGAGGTAGGGCTCTTATCTCTCTATGCTGCCTCTTAGGTCAGTGGGAGTGCTCCTGGTGGCTATGTTTACATCTAAAATGGTGGGTTACTCACCAGTAACTGTCCTTCTTCGAGATGGGCTGCTCAGATCCATCCAGTAATAGGTGTCTCTGTGCTAGAGCGCCGGATTGGTCGGAAAACTTTTGTCCCAGCCTGTCAGGAGAGGGCAGGCGGCCACTGCCCCTCGCGCCACCCCGTGGCTATATATATGGGTGCTTCCAGACCCCTCCTCAGTTCTTCAGAGTCGCCAACTCCAGAGGCGGGGATGGAGGGGAGGGACCTGAATGGATCCGAGCAGCCCATCTCGAAGAAGGATGGTTCCTGGTGAGTATCCCACCATTCTTCTTCGAGCGCTGCTCAGATGCATTCATTAATAGGTGACTACTAGCCATGCTGATGGATGGTGGGTGGAGTTGGGTCTTCCGCCTTCAGCACAGCAAAAACGCCCCAGAAGGGAAGAGACCCACCAAAGAAGATTCTAACCAGAGTCAAGAGACGAACTAGGCTCTTGATGTGGCACAGCAGAAACAACAACTGAGGGCCAACCCAAAGTCAGGGGCAGGGCCGAACCCGCTGAGACATATAAGTGAGGGCAGGATGGAGCAAGGTCACCATAACGAGGATGAAGAACGCAACATGAAAACATAGAGGGTTGTGTTTGGATGCTCCACCTAAATGGTATAACACAAGGTATGAAGACCAGAAGATAAGCGTCTGGCCATTGGGGCTTGCAGCGTGAGCTCGTTAGGGAACACTGGAGGCCAACGGGAGCGGGATTAGTCATAATGGCTGTGGCCCCCACAAGAAACAATGGAAAGGATGCATATTATCCCATGGGTTGAGCACATCAAGGCCCGAGCTGGGATTCAAAGAGTCACAGTGTAGCCTGGCAGATGCGGGCCAGGCGGGTAGCCACAGGAGGGATGAACTTTATCCCCTGGACTGACCACGACCAGCCCTAGCGGAGTGTGGGCGATGAGAGTAGTAGTGAAATTACGCATTTGTATAGGGGGAAAGGGAACCCCGAGATCAATCGAGAAGGGTCTGGGCAAGACACTTCAAGCCAGTGCGCTGAAGGCCAAAGCCAAAAGTGGTGCGGTGGGAGGCACAGGGCATGCCGGCTACAGGATCTCAAGTTAGTAAACGAGGTGTACGCTTCGAACCGAGTATGGTACCGAAACCGGGGTTTCTTGCTGGAGGGGTACTCCAGGACACTAGCACCCCCAAGGTGGCAGAATGGCCTTGGGCAGTGCTGATGGTTTGGTACCTATAAGAGTCTGGGTAACGCAAGAACTCGCAGAGAGGGAGCAAGAGAGAGAGGCCGCTTCTTGGCCTGTAATCCTGTGGGATTCCAGCATCATGAGGATGCAGTCAAAGGGGGGAAGGGAGGGTGGGAAGGATTCCAGCTATCGCTTGGCTACCCAGTCAAGGTGGCCAAAGGGCTCGTAGAGATGCCATATAGGGATACGGTCTCACATGCCTAGGGCACCACCAAAAGGATAGTTTCACAGCTACATTGTCCCAACGTGAGCACGAGGGGGAAGACACATTGATGTGGAGCTACCCCCCAAATATGGTTGTCAGGGGACAGAGAAGTCATCTTCCAATCACTTAGGAAGTGAAACTACCCGCAGAGTCTCGACCATGGAATCCCGGAGGTATCCTGGGTTTAGAGAACCCAATGTGAAGGGTTATTTCCAGTCGAGGAACTGGATGGCATTCCTCGTTGGGGGTACAAGCCTCTGAATTCTGAGTGTTTCGGAAACAGGGACTGTAACCTGTTTTCCTCTGTTTATTACATATATATATAAGCAACGTATATCATCTGGTCCCTCAAGGAGGTGAGGGGAACAAAGGTCCTGGTAAGGTCGTCACCAACATTGCATGGAGGTGACCAACGGTTGAACTGTAGGGCCCCCAAGCAAATATAGCAGGTCGACATGCGCCCAAGAGACAGTGCCCTGCCAGGATACATGTCCTAAGGGCAGGGAGGCTAGGCGGGGAGTACAACCAGCTCGGGGAGGAGCTTCCATGCTTGTAGTGTGGCCTTCTACCCGGCTATGACAGGGGACTAAGGCCTGAAAGGTGGACGCTAATGTAGTCAAGGCCCAAGATGAGGTATCCTGCCGCTGTTCCTGTTCCAAGGGAAAGGTGACATTGGTGCCATCAGTGTAGGTTCCCTGATCTGGAAGGTTCCAGTCAGGTACACTAGGGCTCTGCTTCCCGAGTGAAGGGAGGGAGCATAAGGAGGGCTGACCACCGCTTCTGGTAGGGTGGGCCTGAGATGAGGACCCCTAGGATTGGTGTCCTGCTAACGACTGAGGTTGCCTCCTAGGGAAGGGACTGTTACAGAGCCACAGCTTCCGTGAGGAAAAAGGGGGATAAGGGTGGCTGGGGTTGGACCGCTCTGCCTTGGCCTTCCTTGGAGGCTAGGGTCCGCCATGATGATGCGGACGCGACCCACCTGATGGGTAGGGTAGTGGAGGTTCTCATTGAGCTGAGGTGTCGAGAGCCCCAGTAGAGCTTGCTACCCGGCGTGTTGATGGTATGCTAGCAAAGGTATTCCCCGCCCCCGACCTGGAATCGAGAATGGGGCCTACCTGATATATGGCATCTAAGTAAACAGTAGTGGTTCTGCGCCCAGGTGAACACCACGTATGAATGTGTCGGAGCCTCTGCAGCAGTGCTGAGGCTACTACAAGACGCGATTCTTGTCCCAGGCAAAACCCATTCTGACATGAACAGTGCAGGGGTTGTTGGTTGAAGGGTACCCAAGAAAGAGGTGGGGGGAGGGGCAGATTCCCTGTAAGTGCCTGAGGTAGCAGCTGCCAAGGATATGTAGGGGTGGTCCCCGGTACCAAGGTACTAGCAGTGCAGAGGACAGGGGCTGGCGCCAAAGTGCAGCGCCGGGGTCGCTTAGAGCCCTTTGATGGCCCTTCCTGCAAACTGAAAGCAGGGGAAGAAGACTGAGACTCCAGGGGTGGTACCAGTGACGGCAAGGTGATATGTTGCCGTAGGGATGGCCCTATGGTACCAGGCCCAAATGGAGTGAAAGACGAGGTGCTATATGGCAAAGGAGAGCAGCGCCCACGTTAAATCCAGGCCTTAAGACGTAAAGGTCAGTTTGCTCCTTCTCACTGGGATTGGGGCAGGTGGTGTGGGGACTAAGAGGAGGGCTCGAGCAGCCTCCACTGCTTCAGGGGTGGACAGTATGAGGAACAACTCTGCGCAGCCCCGTGGCAAGTCCTCGCCTGGGGAAGGGGGACTGCCTGGTCAGGGTGAACTCGGCACCGGCGAGGCTGGGTTGTGCCAAGCCAACAGTACCAGAGATGACAGCAAACGGAGCCGGGGTGATCCAGCCACCAGCGACACCAAGCTGTGCCACCAGGGTGATCCAGGTACTGGTGGTGCTGGGCTGCCCGTAGGTGACCTTGAGCAGTGCCGAGGAGCCAGGGTGCCGGGTTGGCACCGGGGTCCTGGAGTCAGCACTGAGGTTGTGTGGCGGCAGCTACCACTGGTACGGTGCCGTGTGCGCTCTGGTGCCGAGCTGGGTCTTGGCGCTGAGCAGGAACCCGAAGCATTGGGTGAAGAGTGCCGAGCCTCCTCAGAGGCTAGGACCCGGCATCGCTGTTCCCTGTCCTTGATGGTTCAAGGTTTAAAGGAGAGGCACAGGGGAACAAGCCGAGACCATATGGTCTTTGCCCAGGCACCTGAGGCACTTCCTGTGGGGATCATCCCAGGGGAAGGCCTTCCCGCACTCGGCACAGGGTTTGAACCCTGGCATGATCGAACAATGTTCCAGTCCGATGATGGAAGGCTCCTGTGGTGGAACTATGTCCACGAAGAGGTGCTCCCAGTCGGGCAAAAAGCTTATAAAGGAGAGGACAGGCTGCTTGCGTTCGCAAGGAGTGGACGTTCCAGATTCAACGCGCAAGGCGGAAGCAATGAAACTGAGGAGGGGTCTGGAGCAGCCATATATATAGCCATGGGGTGGTGTGAGGGGCGGTGGCTGCCTGCCCTCTCCTGACAGGGAGGGACAAAAGTTCTCCAACCGCTCTGGCACGGAGAAACCTATTACTAAATGCATCCAAGCAGCGCTCGAAGAAGAAGCTTAGTTTGGACTTGCTTAGTCCAAACTAAGCAGTGCCCGGTTAGTTTGAACTAACCACGGCTTTTTAGTTTGAACTAACTTTTTAGTTCAAACTAAAAAAAGCACAGCTAGTTCGCACTAAAAGTTAAGTGAAGCTAAAAAATGCAGTTAGGTCGAATGAGCATGACTACATCATGCTAGTTTGAACTAAAGTTCAAACTAAGTTTGAACTAAGCACTAAGTTCAAACTAATGGTTCAAACTAACTAGTTCAAACTAAGTTTTGCTTAGTTCAAACTAAAAATATTTTTTAGTTCAAACTAGGCAAGGCCTAGTGTAGACAGGGAGCAAATTAGTCTGGATTAAGCCTCCTTAATCCGGACTAATTTGCTAGTGTACATAGCCAGTGAGGACACACACTGCCAGTCCAAGGAGGAAGTGAGGACATCGGCCACCACTGTAAGTGGCTGTAAGTGTACACTGGCATATTTTTTTAGCGTAGGCAACACCTAAGTGATTTACATAGTTAGTCACTGATATGTCAAGAACAGAATTCAGTGCTTGTCATCCTCAATGCTCTGGGCAAACTCCCTGTCCTCACAACACCCCTCTTTTGCATTGCATTGTCTTCCTATGTCTGCAGACACCATGGCACCAGAGGGGCAATCACCAGCAGTCTTCTTCACTTCCAGTCCAGCTAAGTGTTTATAATGTGTGAAGGACTGCTACTTCCTGTTTTTAAGCAGTTTGTTATCTGGCACAAAGAGAATTTTATTATCACAATGTTATTATTTTCCCACACAATGAAAATCTCATTAAAGATGTAACCATAACAAAATCTGGAAAATTAAGCCATTAATTCTCTCACTAATTAATTTCATTCCTTTGGAAACTACCTACTGGGATTTTTGGTGAATTTTCCCTCCTTTAACTTTTCTGCTGCCTTATCTGTTGTTCCACACTGTTTGAATCTAAACAAATTGCTTGGTTTACTGAAAAAATTCTAAACTGACCTTGTGGCTTACATTTCTCTGCATTTATATATCCCTTTCATACTGTAACCTCCATTTCAGGCATCTGATGAAGTGAGATTCTGTCCACAAAAGCTCATGTGATAAATAAATTTGTTAATCTTTCCTTGCTTGTTTTACCTACAGTATTAGGTTAGAATTAGAGACTGACCAGGATGGGACACTTGCAAAATTTAGACCCAGATACAGATGCAAGTTTCACAATGGCTCCCTATATTTACAAAGGGAATACAGCCTCCAAAACTGAAACCTTCTGATGTTCAGCTGTTCAAAATTTAGAGCAAAATTTTGCACATTGGGTTCATCCCTATTGTTATTTGTATAATAGCAACTCCTAAACCATTGGGACTCCATTGTGCTAGGCACTGTACAAACACACTCTGGGGGACAGTCCCTGACAGATTAAGATTGGGAGGAAAAACAGCAGCACAGACAGGTGAAGTGACTTTGCTAAGGTCAAGCAGCATGTCAGTGGCAGTGCTAGGAATACATAATCACTGGGGAGAGAGGAAGTCAACAGAGCAACTCTTATCGGTGGGGCTGTATGGCCTAATGGAGAGAGTCAGTAGAACAGCCCCTATCAGTTCCACAAGCATCCATCAAGTCTGGATTCAGCAGTTATGATGGACAAGTTGCTGGACAGCATTAAAGGTTACTCAATACCCACCAGGCCACAGTACGTAGCAATGAATCTGCTGATGCCTCAACAGCCACAGGAGATTCTAATCTTTGTGACTTGGGAGCAATAATAACAGCTTCAGTGGATCTATACCACAGCTAACAGACCAGAAACACTGTATGGGCCAATGATCCAACCAACAGAGCAACACAAGGAGAATGTCATCGGGTGTGTTGACTGAAAAGTTACCTGTGCCTCACCTTCATGAGGGCCTCACCCTGTGAATGTTCAATTGTTTGCAAATATCCCATTTGTCATTCTTTTAGAGTCCAAAGAATACTTTTAATTCCTTGACAGTTTCTCTTTAGGTTCTCACTTCCAGGGTGCTCTGGTTGCAGCAGGGCAAGAACACTTTTTTGATACAAAAGATATATATGTTCATTCAGATTTCTCTTTATGGAAACCTTTCTATTGTTATCAAATTTAATTAAAAGCTTTTTTTTTTTTATCAAATCTGAATTTGGTGTCAAATTGGAGCTGGTAATATCTCTTTATGAAGTGTTATACTGGACATAAACAGGAAACTTGTAACGTGCTAAACCAATGTTAGTAAGTGTTTCCATATAAATATTGGAGCCACTCTTTCCTTTCCTTGGAGGATTCTTTGTTGCATGATCTTCAAAAGGTCAATGACCTGGGAGATGCCTGAGTAACAGAAACAGAAGCATGTGAAAAGCAGCATTTATGTGTTCCATAGGGGTAGCCATGTTAGTTTAGTTCAGCAAAACAAACAAGGAGTCCTTTGGCCCTTTTAAAGACTAACATGTTCATTTATCTCATGAGCTTCCGTGGGAGAAAATCCCACTTCATCAGATGCTTTGAGTTCCCATTTTCAAAGCATCTGATAAAGAGGGATTTTCTCCCATGAAAGCTCATGCAAATAAATTTGTTAGCATTTATATGCAAACCAAGGCCTTCTTCCCCTGAAATCAATGGCCAAAGTCACATTTATGTTGGTGGGAGTGGGATCGATGCTTACACTAATATTGTCTTTTGCAGCAATAGATGCTTCCATAATAAAATTCCGTGAGAACTCTCAGCATGACACTCGAGTCTGACAACCATGGATGCCACTGCCAAATATAGGATCCAGAGTTTAGTGTAAACCTATTTATTTCATCCCTTTTAGATTTCACAGAACTTTTTCATTCTAGAAAAAAATTAGACTGGCTCTCTGGTTCTAAGCCATGTGTTTGCACTGGCTATAGGGTATGAATCTTCATTAGCCACCCACCCACGTTTCTCCTTCAGTGCTACCCACCACTTTATAAATACATGTTGAAAGCAAACTTACAGAAAAGGAGCCATCTCATGCTCTGAGCATGTTTTGCAGACAGTGCCAGCTTAGTAAAAAAACAACAAGGAGTTGTGTGGCACTTTAAGACTAACAGATTTATTTTTTGCATGAGCTTTCGTGGGAGAAGATCCCACTTCCTCAGATGCTTCGAAGATGGGTGAACTTACAGAAAGGAATGAAACTAAATGCAAGGGGGTGTAAAACATAGGATCAGGTCATAAAGTAACAGCAAATGATCCCTCTCTCTCTCAAGCATTAGGAGACAGACCACTCCTTGCTTATAGGCAGCCCCCTAATCTTAAACAGATACTCACCAGCAACTACAGATCTAACAAAAGGAACATTGAAGCAGGCACACACCCCTGCAAAAAACCACGCTGCCAAGTCTGCCCACATATCTACACAACAGACACCATCATAGGTCCTAATCAAGCCTGCTACTCCATCAAAGGCTCATTTACCTGCTCATCTACTAATGTGGTCTATGCCATCATGTGCAAGAAATGCCCCAACACCTTATATATTGGACAAACAGGACGATCGCTCGGTAAGAGACTAAATGAGCACAAATCTGATATCAGAAATCAAAGAACAAAGAAACCAGTTGCTGAGCACTTCCATCTTCCTAATCACTCAGTGATGGATTTGTTAACGGCTGTCGTTACAGATGTAGCTGAGACATCAAGACTTCAAAGAGAAACAGCTGAACTTGAATTAATATGCAAGCTAAATTCTGTGAAAGCAGGACTGAATCGAGACTATGAGTTCTTTTCCCTTTCATAGAATCATAGAATCCTAGGGTTGGAAGGGATCTCATAGGTCATCTAGTCCAACCCCCTGCCAGAGGCAGGACCACTCCCACTAAACCATCCCAGTCATGGTTTTGTCCAGCCGGGCCTTAAACACCTCCAAAGATGGAGACTCCACCACCTCCCTTGGCAGCTCATTCCAATGCTTCACCACTCGCCTAGTAAAAAAGTTTTTTCTAATATCCAGCCTCGACCTCCCTAACTGCAACTTGAGACCATTGCTCCTTGTTCTGTCCTCTGTTACCACCGAGAACAGTCGAGCTCCATCTTCCTTAGAGCATCCCTTCAAGTAGTTGAAGGTTGCTGTCAAATCCCCCCTCAATCTTCTCTTCTGCAGACTAAATAAGCCTAACGCTTTCAGTCTATCCTCATAGGGCTTGTGCTCCAGCCCTTTAATCATTTTGGTTGCCCTCCTCTGAACTCTCTCTAGCATGTCCCTGTCCTTTTTGTAGTGGGGAGCCCACAACTGAACACAGTATTCTAGATGCGGCCTCACCAATGCAGAATAGAGAGGAATGATCACATCCCTTGATCTGCTGGTAATACTTCTTTTGATGCAGCCCAGTCTGCCATTGGCCTTTTTGGCAGCAAGAGCACACTGCTGACTCATATCTAGCCTCCCATCCACCGTGACCCTCAGGTCCTTTTCTACACTGCTGCTACTTAGCTGAATGTTTCCCAGCCTGTAGCAGTGCATGGGGTTTTTTCGTCCCACATGCAGGATTTTACACTTGTCCTTATTGAACTTCATAAGATTTTTATTGGCCCACTGTTCCAATTACAAAGGGTAATTTGACTTCAGGCTTCCCATGGTTTGAGCCTGTAAACTGCTCTGATTTGCTGGTACTGTATGACCTGATCCTATGTTTTACACCCCCTTACATTTAGTTTCATTCCTTTCTGTAAGTTCACCCATCTTCGAAGCATCTGAGGAAGTGGGATCTTCTCCCACGAAAGCTCATGCAAAAAATAAATCTGTTAGTCTTAAAGTGCCACACAACTCCTTGTTGTTTTTTTACTGGACTAGACAAACACGGCTATCCCTTTTGAAAGTGCCAGCTTAGGACTACCACCTCATAAGGCAGAAGACACTATCCTCAGATCAATACACACAGGAAATGGGAGAGGGAATAGGAGTGTGTGTTTACGTAGCTATTTCTCTTCCTTCAACAAGGATATAAAAAGCAGAGGAGCCCAGGGCTGGATCAAGGCCTGAGGGGGTACAGGGCTGCGCACCCTTGTGACCAATGTTCCCTCTAATTACTTGTAGCCTGTGTGCACAAACAATTTCTTTGTGTGCGCAAAAACATTTCTTTGTGAGCACCAATATTAGCACTATTGAATTTTTTTGTGCGCACTTTATTTTTTTGTGTGCGCAGGTTTCATGACCTGTGTGCGCGTGCACATGCACACAGCTTAGAGAGAACAGTGCTTGTGACCACCCCCATTGCCTTCCTCACTTGATGGGACCTGGGCCCCGGCTGGTGTGGCAGGGGGTGGGGTGGGGTCACACTGTTGGAGGGCTAGAGAGGCCGTGAGGGGGCCACAGGCCATGCTGCTGAGAGGATGTGCTGGGGGTGGCACCGGCAGGGCTGCAGGCTGACACAAGCTGGGCACTGCTCCTGGAGGCTGAAGGTGGGCGGGAGGTTGTCCAGAAGCCAGGTACTCCTGCCCCATCCACTGCGGGCTTGCGTGCACCAGTCAGCCTGGGGCGCAGGGCAGGCAGGCTGAAGGTGAGTGGCACCGGACGCCACCCGGGACAGCCAGTCTGGATTTTTGGAGGGCCAGAGGCTGCATCCCCTAAAGCCTCTTGCCTTAATCTGGTCCTGCAGGAGCCTCAGGGATTCTCTGACCTTCTGGCGTCAGTATTAAGCTCAAAGCTAAGCTGACAAGCAGTTTTAACAAGAAATAGAAACAGCTTAGGCTGATGCATCGCTGTGAAAACTGAAAGGGAAAACAGAGTAGTAAAAGAAACTCATGCAACCAGCTTTCTAATTTACTCAGACAAGTTTAGACTTTACCCCAAGAGCCAGATGGCTGCTGGCCTCCTGCAAGGTACTACAAGCCCTGAACTTCCACTGCTATCAAGGGGAGGTGATGGGGTTCAGCCCCTGGAAGGAAAGGGATACAGAACAGGATTTCTCTCTTTTTCAGCTGTGGATGTAGATTTTTTTGTTGTTTTGTTTTGGTTTTTGTTTTGGTTTTTGTTTTTGTTTTTGTTTTTGTTCTGTTTTGGTTTGTTTTTCCCCCCCCCCAGCTTGCCACAGGCAAGACCTTATTGTTCTTGCCTTTGGGAATACTGTGCATTTGAACTCCTTGTGCTGGGAGGTATAAATCTTTCTGTAAACACTCACCTACAATGAAAACACCATACCAAATAATTATTTGGCAGAACTAATTTCTTATGTAAGAGGAGTTGCACCACTAAAAAAAATGCCACCATAAATCTCAGCTGAATGAAGCGTTCCTTAAAGTTAATAGCTAACTGTAAAATAGTTAACTTGCAGCTGTTTTGCCTGTTAGTTTTTAAAGCAGCCTGTTGTGAAGCCAGAATTAAAAAATGACATTGGGCTCTTCTACTGTTGATTACCAGGTGTGGAAAAGAGTCAGTGACAAAGCCTATAGATGAGACAAAAATACGCACGTTGGGGTCCTGTTTCAAAGTCTGCTAAATCAGTGGAACTGCCATTGACTTCAATGGGCTTTGGATCAGGCTCAGATTGCCTAGGATAGTGATTTTCAAACCATGCGTTGGGAGCTAGCACTAGGTTGCGGCACCCCTGCTATTGCCACCAAAAGACTGAATGCATTGCTCAAAGATGTAATATTGTTGGGTCAACAGCATAAATGATCTGTTTTCAACTGGATCCCGAGGGAAAAAGCTTTAAAATCACTTAGTTGCTAGAGTCAAAATTGTCAGACTTCGACGTTTCTAGTTCGGCACCTATCTAAGAGCGCTGATTTTCTGAGGCTTCTATTTTAGCATTAGGTGTTCAGCCCCTCTGAAAACACTGGTCACTTTTTTTACATTTTTTACTACAGCTGTACGTGTCTAACTATAGGAAAGCAAATATGAAAATGTTGGATGGGGATATACTCACTTGGGCCACACTTACATATCCAATAAAAATATTCTGTATATTCACATGGCTACAAGCCTGATTTATTAACATATATAAGGTACATGACTGCAAAGCTGGGCATGAACAAATGTATGTTCACATATCTGAGCCTCACCACTGGCCCTTTATTTACTAGAGTTTTTATTAGTGATCTTATTGGAGCTTGATGATACTTGAAGCCAGCAGAAAACTGGTGTGCATTAACACTGACCAACGGACTGAAAGCTGTGACTATGTTGCATAGTTTGCTTGTGTCAAGCATAATGAAAGTAAAAAGACCTTTTTATTTGATCATTTTCCCATTCTTTGTTATGGTAAGACTATATTTTTGCTCTGCACTGAACCTATGGTTTGATTATTTAACCTACCCTGGAAAATTGACAGGTTTTTTTCTTTTCTTGCCAGAAGGTTTTGGATATAAGTATCCATCTTAAATGGAAATGAACTTGCAGTATGGATGCATGAAAAGCTCTCAGTAAAGTAACACCCTTGAGGTGAAGTTAATGAGATTTTTGCTTGCATAAGAAGAATGTGTAGTCTTCCATTTACTGCAGAACGCTTTCTCTCATATACAAATCCTCTACGACATCATGTTTGCTAGCACACAGATATTCTGGCAAATAAATCTTCCATGTGACAGACACAGGCACAAGCTTAATTATATATAGAGAGACCCAAACCAGAACACTAAAGCTGAGATCCCCATTCCTTTGACTTTAGGGGAAATTTTAAGTGTGGGTTTTTGATTATAGCTTTGGTCTCAATTAGTAATGGGCCAAATCAGAATGCCGAACAGGAACACCCTGAACTTCCAGGCCTTTGGATTCAGATCTGACATTGTACCCAAGCTTGGTTGGGTCTATTTCCAAATGCATATTAGTTTTTTATAACTACAGGTGGGCCCAAATTACCATGTCTAAAAATACTTCACAATAAATGGGAGTCTACATAATCCTTTATGCAGGCACGATCTAATTATCTTTTCTTAGGGGAAGTCTTTGTGAAGTGATACTGACATTTTGGGCCAGACTTTTAAAGGTATTGGGACACATAGGAAGGTTTTCTAAATCACTTAGGTACCTAACTGAACTCAGTGGCTGTCAGGTGTGTTTGCATATCCCATTAGATATTTAAATATCTTTTAAAAGATCTGGCCCTTTGGGCTTGGTTGTGATTTGAGGCTGAAAAGTGTCCCTGTAAGAAAAGAAATGGCAATTGCAGTTTGTGCTGGTGGGAATACTTCTTGCCATTGGTGCCCCCAGCTGTATGCACACATTATGCATTGTGCATACTATTGCTGGGCAGGGTGGGGTGGTGGAGGGAGCCAACAGGCAGTGTCCCAGGCCTCCTGTTTAAGAGGGCCCCCAAACAGAGTGATGGTGTACCCCCACACACTGGATTGCAGATCTTGCTCGGGATTTATTGAACAATCTAATCTTAATAATACTCTTAAATCAACTCATGTCAAGAATTATTTCCTCCGTAGATTCAAAATAATCTGGTAATTATCATTTCTTCCTTAGCCATGACTGTATTGATGCATTCCATTCAGTTTTCACTGGCCCTGCTGGTCTCTCAGCCCCCCCACATTTACCTTTGTACTGAGGTCTTAATTTGAAGAATGACCCACTCCTGATATCAATCTTTTTGCCACACACTTGTAACACTGAGCTCTGTCCTTGACAACCATCTCATGTAGTTCTCCCTATGCTCAATCAGCCATGGACCAAGCAAGATGATATTTAAGTAAGAAAATATTTTGATGACAGCTCAAGACTGTAAGAGGCTTTCACTTTTCAGAAATAGGGATGTTATAATTGATCACTGCAATTCCATGCTCCTATTGCGCTGTATGTTTTTTAGAACAATGAGATTCAAGGGTATTTGGTCACTTAAGATGAGAGTGAGACACACGGTCAGTGACAGAAACACCATGACTAAAACCATACCATGCACCATCAGAGAGGAAATCCAGGTTTAGAAAAAAAATAGTCAAAGGATTGTTTTGTTTTTCTAAGAATTAGAATTCAGCTATTAAGCATTTGAAATTGTAATACTTGGTTCTCTGGAGCACAGGTCTTCTGTTTTGTTTAGATCTCTAATCTCAATTGTATCAAAATGTTTAACGTTATTACTAATCAGGATTACCACAGCAATAGACATTACAAACAGGAGGTGCCTTAATCTGAGGATCTGAGCCTGAGCTTAAATACAAAGAGAGGAGACTAAATACACTGGTCTTACTATGTAGATTTCACAAAAGCACTGTATTTTTTGAAATGTTCACACAGCGCAAGGTGCTGTCCCATATATCCCATCTACTACCCACCCACCACCCCCATCTACAGCAGGCCTTTGATCACAGGCTTCTGTGATACACATTGAAGAGCTAATATTGAGGCCAAGGAGGACCGATCTGAACCTGCTGGTTGTGCATGAAAAGAATAAGCTGCATACAGACTGCATTAAAGGTTGACAACAGCTGTGTGCTGCAGAGCACAGCTTCACAGGAGCTGCCTGTCCACATGTGTGGAGGAAGAACTTCGGAGGCTGGGCATGGCTGGCAGATGTGCAACTTTGTATGGATACACTGCCCCAAGGTTATACATCAGCTATGGGAACTACTTCAGCCTTTAAGATGCAGTAGAAGCTGGTTAGTGGGGTACCTCTCCATCTCTATTGCTGCAGGGGTTGGATCCCTGCTCTCTGTCCCCTAAGTGGATCATTGAGCAGAGGATTTTGGCCTAAATGCCCTTTTAGACAATTTGTCATATCTACATTTGCACAAATAGAGTCCACAAATACCCTAATATGTGGGTTGGCAAAAGTGAAGTACTTCTTCCAGCAGAGTAGAGCAACTTCTCATGAGTCTCATTTGATTGTCTCCACTGTCAGGGCTTGTGCTGTCCTGTATGACACTGAGTTCTGAATATTCTATTGACTCGGCAAAAAAATCCCCAGAGAAAATGATATCCCAGGTTCTGTGCTAGGACATACACTGAGAAAATTTCTATTTGTTCTGGGAATGACGTCTGTGCAAGTTGAAACTTAGCTACCCTTGTCCTCATCTTGAGTTTGCTGCAGTTTCAGTTTCCCGGAGCTAACAGAAAAGGTTCAATCTTAAAGTTCAACTCCTAGTGGAAATACGGTGAGGTAATGCTCCAAAGCAATTAAGTATATAATAATGAGTAGTCCTAAACGCATGTAAGGCAGGCTTAGGAGCTGCGCCTAACAACTTCTGAAGGGGAGCAACTAATCTGCATGAGTCCTGTATTAGCACGAACACAAAGAGCACAATTAGGTGTTTGCATGCTCGGTGCAGGGCATAGAGGGTAATGGTATTTGGGGTTAATCTGATCACAAATCTTTCAATATTTGTAATTCTACTGAAGAAAAAAATGAAATACTGTCTGTTGTGATATGCTATTCTCTGCTTGTTCCAAATCTGTCTGGGTTAGTTAAAAAGTAAAAACAACCCTTAGGGTGCGTTCACACAGCATTCTTATTTCGAAACAACGAGGTGTGCCATGGCCACACGACACACGGCCATTTTGAAACAAGCAAACCGCTTGTTTCAAAATGGCCGCCATTTTTTTGGAATGGCTTAAACCTGGTTTCCCGGCGAAACAAGGTTGTTTTGAAACAGCTCGTTTTGAAACAGCCCTGTGCAGACATGTTGTTTCGGAACAAAGTGTTCCGAAACAACATGTGACCTTCCTCCCAGGGTGTGCTAAGCATCTTGGGAGGAAGGGCTACCCCCTCAGCCCCCTGGCCAGGAAACCCTCAGCAGTCCCCTCCCACACTGTGGACATGCTATTTCACACCCTTATTTCGAAGACACTGTTTTTGTCTTTCGAAATAATGTGTTTTGAAATAAAGAGTTATTTCGAAACAGCTTGTTTCGAAATGTCTTGTTTCGAAACAAGCCCTCTGTGTGTGAACATCGTCTTAGTTTTAAAAAAAGGCTTGTAAGAAAGGCCACTGGCTATTTCAGCCTGAAAAAGAGTGAGCAGGTGGGGTTTTGCATTAGCTCCTTTTGAAGCAAAATGCTGGAGGCATTCTTGTCTCACCCCAGTCCCCCTGTCAAATGATAGATCTGGCTGGGCTTCTTGGAGGCCTGTTCTTTGTTATGGAAGTAGCTGTTTGCAGCTACTTCAGATCTAAGACCTGAAATCACTGAGCTGAAATCACTAGAGGGAGAGAAGCCCCCTCTCTCTGTGCTGAGAGGAGCAGCGATGGAATGACCAGTGGGTGGAGCTGGCAGACAGTGGGAAGAACCAGTGGATGGTAAAAGCGGCTAGCAGCGAGCTGGGCGGCATGAGTAACTGGTGGGTAGAGCCAGTAGACAGCAGGCGAAGCCAGCGGATGGTAAGAGCATCCAGTGGTGAGCTCGGCGGTGCGAGTGGCCAGTGGGCGGAGCCAGTGGACAGTGGGCGGAGCCAAGAAACAGTACTAAAGGATAAAGTGAGTGACCAGTGGTTGGCACCGGTGGACAGTTAGCTTGAAAGACACATCCTATGTACCCTAGGGTGTGTCGGGAGCCTATTTAGCACTGATTCTCCAGATCAGCGTGAATTTTACTAATGGGTTTACATTTGCTGTTATGATATGTGGGATCATGTTGGAAGGTTTTGCATTAAGTCTTGTATGTTCTGTTATGCGGTGTGAGTTGTTGGGAACTTCGCTCTGTAGTGATTTTCTAAATTAGTGCTGATTTCTGTCATTTGGCCTTTGCATTCTGTTTTACTACTATTAAAAGTTCTGTTTACTACACTCAGACTTGTGCTTGCAAGTGAGGAAGCCTTACCCCTTTGGGATGCCCAGGGAACAGTGCAGGATTCCCCAGCAATCTGGGTGGGGGCTCGAGCCGGTTGGTGGTGTTACACTGTTGGAAAACCCCTAGATATAGAACCCAGCCCTTGTTCTGCCAGCCTGCCCTGGCAGAAGGGTTACACACAGAACAGTCATCTAGCACACATTTCCATGACATAGAGAGAAGTTAGCATTCAGCTGATAGAATACATTTATTTCCAGTTGGCTGTGAATTTTCTTGATCTGCTTAGCTTTCCAAAATTACGGCTTACATTTTGACTGTCCCATCCTTATGGAGATTTCTTAATCATTACAGTTATTTTGTCTGTTTTAGTTTATTACACTTATTACCAGGATCTCACCTAGGCTATGTTCACACACAGAGGGCTTGTTTAGAAACAAGACGTTTTGAAACAAGCTGTTTCGAAATAAAGGGTTATTTCATAACACCTTATTTCAAAAGACAAAAATAGTGTCTTTGAAATAAGGGAACGAAATAGCATGTCCACACTATTTTGCTTGGGGAGGGGACTGCAGGCACCCACAGGGCAAAGCGCAGCCACGCCTCACCCCGCGGGTGTCTGCAGAGGGCTTCAGGCACACGCGGGGTGAAGCGTAGCCAGGTGCCTCACCCCACTGGCGTCTGCCGGAGGCTGCAGGCACTGGCGGAGAGCAGCGCAGCCGGGTGCTGCACGCCCCCCAGGCTGCCCCCAAAGCCCGCTGCGGGGTCGGGGGCGCCCGGCTCAGCCTGCCACTGCAGGGGCTGGGGTGAGCGCGGCCCTGGGATTCCCTGGCGCCCCGCTCCTGCCAGGAGCAGGGCTAGGGACCGGCCCCGCCCCCAGCAGGAGTGGTCCGGCCCCGCCCCTAGCAGGAGCAGGGCTCCGGGAATCCCGGGGTGGCGCTCACCCCGGCCCCTGCAGTGGCGGGCTGAGCCAGGTGCCCCCGCCCCCGTGGCGGGCTTTGGGGGCAGCCCGGGAGGGGGGGTGCTGCACCTAGCTGCGCTGCTCTCCACTGGTGCCTGCAGTCCCCCCTGCAGACACCCGCGGGGTGAGGCGCCCGGCTGCGCACCCTGGGAGGAAGGTCAAATGTTGTTTCAGAACACTTTGTTCCAAAACAACATGTCCGCACAGGGTTGTTTCGAAACCACTGGTTTCGAAACAACCTTTTTTCAATAGGAAATTGGGTTTAAGCCATTTCAAAAGAATGGCTCCCATTTCGAAACAAGGGGTTTCCTTGTTTCGAAATGGCCGTGCGTCGTGTAGCCATGGCATTTCTTATTTCGAAACAACCTCGTTGTTTCGAAATAAGAATGCTGTGTGAACACACCCCTAGATATACATCAATGTGTTGGAAGTACAAAGTTAACAAGGAATTAATCATTCTAGCATGGCACATACATGAACAAAGAGTCAGGTTGTCTGGTAATGGAGTTGCTCTATGTACAGTAAGGAGAGAGGGGTGTGGTTTTATTTTATTTTAGGCATTTTTCTCAAGCAAGTGAAGTTAAATTACCTCAGTATATGGATGGCATAAATGCCCATTAAAATGCAGGGAGAAGTACTTTACTTTTGCCAACCCATGCATCTTAAGCTTTTTGTGGACTCTATTTGTGCAACTACAGCTAGGGCAAATTGTTTTAAAGGGCATTTAGGCCAAAATCCTCTGCTCAGTGATCCATTTAGGGGACAGACTGGCTATGTCTACACTAACAAATTACTTCAAATTAAGGACCCTTAATTCAAATTTGAACCCTGTCTGCACTAGGCTTTGCCTAGTTTGAACTAAAAAAATTTTAGTTAGCTTAGTTTGATCTAGTTAGCTCAGCTGGTTAGTCCAAACTAACTGCTTAGTTTGAACTTATTTGCATATTTAGTTTGAACTAGCACAATGTAGACATGCTCGTTCGAATTAAATAAGTTTGAACTAGCAATTAGTTTGAACTAAGCGTGGTTGTTTAGTTCAAGCTAACTTTTAGTTCCAACTAACCATGCATTTTTAGTTCAAACTAAAAAGTTAGTACAAACTAAAAAAAGCACAGCTAGTTCGAACTAAAAGTTAGTTCGAACTAAAATAATGTGCTTACTTGGAATTACTTAGGACTAACCAAGTCTGAACTAAGATTTTAGGTGTAGACATAGCCAGAGAGAAGGGATCTAACTCCTGAGGCAATAGAGATGGACAGGTACCCCACTTTACAGCTTCTATTGCATCTTGAAGGCTGAAGTAGTTCCCACAGCTGATGTGTAACCCCATTTTTAAAATGGATGTTGAAAATATTTGAAAGAATTCAAAGACGAGCAACAAAAGCAATTCATTTTCTGGAAGTTCATCTGGAGTTTCTTGCTATTCCTTCAGTTCTACACTCCTCTAGAGTAAAGCCACAGAAATTGTGGCAAGAACCCAAGGCTGTTGTCTAAGTCCCAGGCAGAAAAAGTCTGAGGAATTCTCATCTATAGGGAAACTCCAGCATCTTCACTCACAGATTAGGGTCATGAGCATAACCAGATGTGGAAATTATTGGTGTATCCTTGTCCACCAGAACCCACAAACTCATTCCTTATGTCTGCTGCCCTGACTAATGGCTTCCCAGTGCAGCCAATTGCCTCTGACACGGTAGTGGTTTTAGCAGAGCAAAACAAACAAGGAGTCTGGTGGCACTTTTAAAGACTAACACATTTATTTGTTGCATGAGCTTTCATGGGAGAAAAAAGATTAAAAAAATGAGAAAGATCATGCAATAAATGAATGTGTTTTTCTTTAAAAGTGCCACCAGACTCCTTGTTTGCTTTGCTGAACTAAACATGGCTATCCCTTTGGTATTTGTAGCAGAGGTAATTAATAAGCAACACGATCAAACTGGACTGAGAGTGAATGTTTAGAAGTACATTTATGATACTCTTTTTGTGAAGAAGCATCTGTGCTGTTTAGCAGTCAGTTTTTGAACATGATACATCTCAAAGTCAGATGTAGTGTAGCAATTTTTTATCCACTTCTGGGATGAAGTACTCACTTGAAGAGCATGTCAACAATATCGGAATAAATCCCTCTATGAAAATAGAGCACCAACACCCCTCAGACTTTCTGGCTAGTGTCCACAAAGCAGGAAGTTCTGTTTGTATGTTGATCCATAAGAAATGATGCAGCTGCCTGTCTCCTACCTAATTCTCTGACGGTAGGGCATGGCAAAGTCAGACCTGGCAACAGCTGTGCAAACAGTTGTCACACTGCTTTAGCATCAGGATGGCACAGCATTTTGCTGTGGGCCAAATACATTTTTTTTCACGGTGGCCAATGCACCTCCCTTGGTAACCAGGGCACTCAATCTGCCAGTAAAGTTGCAGAAATAGCAAAGCAGACGTGCTATGGCCTGCCGGGGTACAGGTTGAATCTTACCTAGGCACAATGCAGAAGAGGAGTGAATTTCACGTAAATAATGCCTTTGCTTCCTTTCATTATTAGGCACGTCTCTTGCTAGGACCTGGACTGTTCCCTTTCAAGCCACAAATGTTCTCTTTGATTTGCTGACAGAGTGCAAGTTTCCATGGTTTTGGACAAGATGACACTGGTAAGAAAAATGACAAGCTAATTTGTTTCCTTATCACCAGTAAGCATTTAATTTGGGTCTGTTTTCCATAGACTTCTTGATCCTCACTGGTGTTCCTAGCAGAAAACCAATCTACCTTTAATGCTATGTTTGTGGTTCCCCCAAGGAGCAACAGTGCAGACAGAGTCAACCTAGCAATGGGCAAGGACAGCAAGCTTGAGTGACTATGGCATAGAAAAATGTCAGTTGCAAAACACAACTTAACTTTGATTCCACAAATTACAGAGAAACACAGAGGCAGGGGGGGGAAAAAAAGCAGAAACAAGCTGTACTCTTTATTTTAAAAATCCCCCAACTCCTACCAAATTACCCAAACCAGCTCCAGACATTTACACAAACAATCTAGCTTTTCCTGTTGCTCTTAGTCTGCATACAGAACATGTCTGGGTACACAAGTGGACCAGAGAACTCGAAATTAAAACACATTCTGTTTTGTAAAGTTCAGACATGCTCATCTTTATCTAAACACAGCAAGCATTGTCCTTTCCCAGTCCCCAAAGGCACACTGGTGTAGAGGGGCCCACATATAGGAGCCATTTTGTTGGAATGGGACAGAAATTTTCAAAGCCTACATGGGACATTAAGGGTCAAAGAGTCTGGGGGTAAGATAATCTCTATCCCTCTTTGCTCCCCCTCACCTGTATGCACTTTCCACGCTCCTTGCCTCTGCCAAATCCTCACTATTGACTGTGCTGTTCTGGAGGTGATAGCTGCCAGGGAAAAGGCTCCCAGAGCTCTCTGCCTTTACCCCATAGCATACCCAGGCAAAACAGGGCAAGATTTTTCTTTTTAATACGGGAAAATACAGTGAGGTGTTTTTTCTGTGATTTGACATTATAATAATACATAATAATCCATAGTATCTCCTCACCGAGGATCTCAAAGTGCCCGCAATCAGTAATCCTCTCAGTACCCAGGGAGGGAAGTATTGCATCTGCATTTTACAAATTGGCAAATTGTAGGTTAATTGACTTGCCCAGGGTCATTAGGGAGCTTGCTGCAGAGCTAATAACGGAACCATGATCTCTTGACTCAGACTTATACATTTGCCACCAGACCATCCCGGTTTTCATTTACTGTCAGAGCCCTAGGGACATTACTTTGACGTGGTCATGTGGACATCTTCTCATCCACTCCACACAGAAATCTCTTTTTGACAAAGGGCACAGAAATGCTGCCTCCTGCAGCTTCTCCGCATCCTGTTTTGACTTTCTGCCTTTATAGCTGTCTGTGGTTTGCTAGACTTTCTCTCCAAAGTTATGTCATCATCCAGAGGAGGGTGAGAAGAAGTAGGTCAGAAGTTCTCAACTACTCCTCTTCTGCAGCCCTCATGAGTTCTGCCAAAGAGACAAGGTGACCAGCTGGAAGAATGAAGAATCAGGGGGCTGTCATGTTTGTGGAGACAGAGTAGCAAGACAAGCTAAATGCCTAGTAAAGCCTTACCAGCACATAATCCCCAATTTGCTGCATGCAATAGCTTCTTTCTGGCACTGAAGTCAGGGGATCTTGTACTATAATTTAGGTCTAATATACTAGCCTGTATGCAGTCAGCCACAACTAGTATCATTTTATTGACAACATAATTCACAAGTTATTAAAAGATTAGCAGCAGTCAGTTGGACCTTCCAATTCCCACATGAATTTTCTGTGACAATTCAAAATAGTAATTCTGAGCTTATAAAATGATGGAATGAAAAATATGCATTGCAGAGTATTGTAGATTGGGATCAGGGGAGACAACTGGAACCTCCTGAATCTTTGAAGCTATGTTTACACTGTCAAATTGAGTTTTCTGGTTTGCTTGAGTAGCAGTGAAGACACACTCAAGCAGGGCCAGTCCTACCATAGAGGCGACCTAGGGCACCGAATGGCAGGGGGCACTCAGGGCCGTCCGTTGGGGGGGCAAGAGGGATGACCACCCCTGGCCCCGCAGTTCCAGGGGCCCTGCATTGTCCTGCCATAAGCAGGGCAGCACGGGGCCCGCACTGCTGCCCCCACAGCTGTGCTGTCTCCTGCCCCCTTGCCACTGCCTCTGGCTCCATACTGAAGGCAGTGGGGAAGGAGGGGGCAGTAACACAGAGCCAGCCTCTGCTCTAGGCCAGCTTATCTTGCCCCCAGGACAGTGAACAGCCAGCCCAGGCGCAGAGCGGGCTGGCCCAGAGTCGAGGCTCTGCTCTCCTGGCCCTCCCCTGAGGCAGGGCGGGAAAGCAGAGCCCAGCCCCCGGACCGGCCAGCTCCACCCCCAGTTCAGGGGAGAGGCAGGAGTGTGGGGCCAGCCTCCAGGCTGGCCTGCATCCGCCCCCCCAGTGCAGAGGAGCAGCGGGGAGGGGCCGCACTGGCCAATTGCCCTGGGTCCCACACCACCATGGACAGCCCGTGTGGCCTGGGCCACCATAGGGCAGAGGGGGAGAGCGGCGTCAAAATCACAGGTGCCTAGGGCACCAAAAAACCTTGAGTCAGCCCTGTGCTTAATCAATCTGGAGGTTGGTCTAATAAAACCACCCCCCCCAAAAAGTGTAACACTGCATTGATAAGAATGCATTTCTTGTTGGCGCAGCACAGTAGAGATGGCATGCTAAAGGAACATTATGAGATCAATGAGAGTCACACAAGCTCTTCTACGTAGCTTGTATAACTCCTGTCAACTGCCTCCAAAGTTTGCCTGCAATGTAGACCAGGCCATATTGGCAGCTCGTGCTTTCAAATCTAGCATCTTCTGCAATCCTCATGTGATTTGCATGGTATCACACTGTAACTGGCTATACCAGTTTTTAAATTGCCAGGTACTTTAATCTCACCACGATACTGTTATGCTGGGTGGTACCCTTTGAGGCGGCTGGATTTAAAAGCCACTCGTCAGTTAGGAAGAATGTAAGAAACAAACAAGGTCCTTTATGACAGTGGTTTATGACAGTGCCATGAGAACTATCCACATGTGTCATGCAATTTTGTACAAAGGTAATGAAGATCAATGTCACACAAACATTGTTTCATCTTAAACAATAGTCTATCCAACCAAAATTACAACTCATAAAATTTGTGAAAATTAATCATCAAATTAAAAGTGAAGTATTAATCTTTTGAGTCTAAAATGTGAAAATTCTAAACACAGGGGACCAAAGGCAATACTGAGGTAATGAGTATTTTTTTCCAGAGGATCTGAAACAATAATGTATTTGATCCCTCTTTAGCTTGTTCTGCGCACTATGTTGCAAACTTCTCCAGCAAGACCATAGCCATAGTAAATATGGCTATGTTCACACACAGGGGGTTATTTCAATACAAGTTGTTTCGATACAAGTTGTATCAAAATAACGCCTTATTTTGAAATAAGTTAATTCGAATTAACAGTTTGTTAATTCGAATTAAGGAAAAAAGCAGGAATTGAAATAGCAAGTTCAGACAACAGTTATTTCAAAACAAGTCACCGTTGTTTCGAAACAACATGTTCAGATGGCATTGTTTCAATCATTTCGAAACAATGTTTCATCCCCACATGGGGTTTAAGTTGTTTTGAAACCACGGTGCGTCGTGTGAACATGGCCTTTCTTATTTCGAAACAACCTCTGTTGTTTCAAAATATGACTGCTGTGTGAACATACCCTATAAGTAAATGTGATGTTTATGAACAATCAATTGAATTGAAAAAAGTGGGTGTGCCATGGGATTGCTTGTCTCACTGAAATGTGCCATGTTACTGAAAAGGTGGGGAACCACTGCTTTATGAAACCAGATAGCTGAAAGAATAGGAGCTATCACCTAAAACACCCACACAGGATGAAGTTGCAGCAGAAGTTGAACCATGCCACCAAAAGCAGTGGCATTGCAATGGGGGGGAGGCCAAGCCGCTGGGTGCCAGGCTGCAGAGATCACTGGAGCAGGAGGTGCTGCAAGTTGTGGGGCGGCATACGGTGCCCTAGGGAGCATAAATATGGGCTTGTCCCCCAGACATGGGACACTCTCACTACACCACTGGCCAAAGAGGTTTCCCTGGAAAATGGTATAGCAAATGCAGGGGCTGAGGTGTTGACTGATGGATGTATGCATGCCTGCTTTTTGTGAGAAAAGCAACAACACACACAATAGGACACAGAGAAGGAGCAAAGATGCCCCAGACACAGTCAGAGAAGCTCAGGTGGCAAGAATCTCGAGAGAGAGAAGTCAAGATCGAGATTTGGGGTAAACTTTTGGCAGAAAGGGTCTTGGCATTGTAAGCACAGAAACTCTCGTCTTCAGTTTCATTCCTGCTATGTTCTGGGAGACCGGATTTTGGGTCTCCTCTCTGTAAATAAATAGGATTGCACCCACAGATTGCACCTGGCTCCGAAAATCTATTTTATTGGAAGCAACATGCTAGACCCCAAAAGCCGAGTAACCACTTAGATCGAAAAGAGGTAACAATATTTTCAATTAACTAACTTGTCTTAACTAATTTTTACTGATTAACCTATCAATATTATTTGATTTATTACCTTGCTAGAATTTATTAGCCAGAATTCTCATTTATTCTGAGGCCAGCCCAAGTGGTCGTAGGCCTTGACTGCAAACAAAGTTGCATCCTTATAACTATACTGTTAAGAACACAGTTATACCACAATAACTTATTCCTGCACGGGAAAAAAAAAAGAGTTCTACCAGTTCAGGGCACTTTTATACTGGTATAACTGCATCCACATTAGAAGCTATGATGAGGTGAATGAAAACGAGGCCATTATCTTTATCAATGAACTTAAAAATCACACGCCACCTCACCCCCCCACCCCCACAGGCTGCAGAGCATACCCAGTGATAACCAACTCTGAATTTCAGAAAAAGAGTCCTCAGTTGACTACAATACCATAAACCACTAGCTGGAGCAAGCTCAACACAACACTTGCACTGTTCTTTCTGGCACTCACCCCAGAAAGCGTTTCCCTGTTGCACACTATGCCCTGGTATGGAAAGCTCCAACCCTCCAAATCTGGCCTCGTTCCTTTTCCTCCCTCTGAACTACTCTAATCCATCACATGCTGTGCTGCCTTTGCAAACAGCTGCTCTCCTACCACTTGTTTCTGGACGGATGGTACTGCCTCTCCTTGTATGGCTTTCAAGAATAGTCATGGACTTGCTAACTTCTGATGGGCAATAAAATTGTTGTTGGGGGGTATACGACACCCAGTGGTCAAACAGGGGGCAGCAGGTTCTCCTCTTTCCTTTTGCCCCATGGACAGCCCCTCTAGACAAGCTGTGGACTGTCCTTTCTATGAGTCAGGGCTCCAGCCAGCCTGTGTGTTTTTGGCTGCCTCTTTCTCACTATTTAGAAAAAGTCAAAGGGTTACCTGAGTCTGCAGGTTTTCCCCTATGTTACAATCCCAAGGTCTTGACCCCTTAGTCCTCAGGGCTTTTTTCTCCTCTAGACTCTCCATATCAGGGGGCAGCTTCTGCCTTCAGCACCCCCTATGGGTTTGTAGGGAACCCACGCCACCCTCTTCACCAAGTTTCAGTCCAGAGCCCTGCACCCCAAAGTGCTATATTGCTGCCTCCTCGGTTCACTTCCTACCAGTCTCCTCTTTTCTAATAGGTAAAGACATTAAATAACTGTAAATCAAAGAATGGATTCTCAAGGGTTCGAGATGCCCAAGTCTCTACCTTGCAATAATCAAAGCCTTGGGCAGCAGGCCTCCAAGCCATGCGTGCTTTGCAGGTATGGTGGGATGGGGTTGCCTGGGCTCAGAGCAGCTATTTATGCCTTTTCTTACCAGTACAGAGTTTATATACCACATTACAGAGTCCCTTTTGTGACATCTCCAGTAGCCTCTCATTGCCTGTTTTGTCAACTTAACGCTACAACCTGGTTGATTAAGTTTCTTCTGAACAGAGTTGCTCAAGGGAGAAAATTCCCATCCACAAAACATACTGAAATGTGAAACTACATACCAAAGAGGCCTTCCTCACATTTACAGATAAGTTAAAAGAGCTGTTTATGGAAACCCTAACTAAATCTTATTCAGCTGTGTTATCAGACAATCCTCTCACATTAGACCTGCTGTTATGCTGACACCACGATGGGACGGCATGGGGTTTTTTAAATAGATAATATACAGAATCTTTCCTTCTAAAGGCCTGCAAAGTATTTTATAAGTGCTTTGTTTATATACACATCCAAGAGCCGTGCCATGTGGACAGTCAGAATGTGAAAGCCTTAATAATAATTTCTGTGAATCACCAGCTTTGCTGACCTCTCTAGGGAACTGGAATGGTATCCACAGAATGTAGGTCGTCAGAGTATAAGTAAACTACCAGTATTTCCTTCTTAGCCCCTTCTCCAGGAATCTCTCCCCCTAGCCTTTTATACTCCTTCCTGCCATAAACCCCAGGACTGATCTTTTCAGAGACATGCAGCCCCTCGTACCCACCAATCACATGTTCTCTGAGGCTGTGTACCCATGTTTCTTCTTCTTCCCCTGTCTTCAAGGGGTAACAGGTTGTCACTCTCTGTTCAACTCTCTTTAGGAAAGGTGCCTGTTGTGTCTACTGCTCCTTACCTCTAACCCCAAGATCATTTTGGGGCTTGGGCCAGGGCCTCCCCTCTCTTCCCATTTGATAGCAGCACACACAGGAAACACTGGCATCCACTGAAGATATCTCAATGTCCTTTTGTCATCCAAAGTCAAGAAAGTAGTCGGTTGAATTATACACATGCGTCTGTCTCCTCATCCGTGTTTGTACAGAACTCTAAATAACTGGGCCTTGAACCTAACTGGTGTCTTAGGGATTTAAGTACTAAATAATCGTAACACCACTGGGTGAGCTATATATTTTGGATGTTCTTTGTCAGTGGTTACTCCCATTCAGATGCATGTGTAAAATAGATCCGAGAGGCAGCAATAGTGAATTATGTCTAGAGTCAGTCAACATTGTTTTCATCAAAACATTGTTTTCATCAAAAGCTGGCTTCTCAACAAAAACAAACCGCTTTGGTTAAAAGAATCAGGTTTCCCAAAAGCTGAAAATTGTTATGAAAAATGGGGTTCAAAACTAGAAAATGTTATTTTAAAAAAAAAGATCATGAGAAACACAAAAAAGTTAAAATTTCTTATGAAAAATTAACTATTTCTGACCAGCTCCTATTAAGATCAGGGTCAATGAGTCACTGCACAACAAACCACAGCATGCCGGACATGTCAGAACGAGGACAAGTCCTCATGCCTGAAACCTGGCCTTCACTACAGACTTATGTCAATATAACAACACCATCGATCAACACAATTATGATTCAACTCCTGGTGTAGACAGTGCTGGGGGACTTTTCCTGTTGACATAGCTGCCACCTTTCGGGGCGGTAGAATACCTCTACTGATGGGGAAACCCTCCTGCTGTTGGAGGTAGCATCTTCATTAAGCACTACAGCAGTGAAGCTACACCAGAGGAGCTGTGCCACTGCAGTGCTGTAAGTGCAGACAATCCCTGAGCTTCAGCTATATACATGAGCTGTCAGAAATGTTCCCAGTCTCTATCTTCTTTTCCAGTGTTTGACTTCCCCATCTCCCTTTTCCATTCCAAAATAAAATCGTAATTAAGAAGCAGCTGTCTGAGGAGCAACCCAATGAGTCACACTATGTACACACACACACACATATCTCCACAAAGGTCCTCTCTCAAAACCACAACAGTGCAACACTCTTACATTCTCCTTTACCAAGAAACCTGACAAATAAGACTCCATATCTCAGAAAAGAAGCTAGACATATAGCTACTTCTCTTCCCTAGATTTCATTTATGGCTTTCCTACACATGCCAAGAAGCATGCCTCTTTCCTTTAAAATGGAAAGCAGAAATGAGCTTCCTGTCAACAAATAACATCAGAGCTGGTATTCATTTGCTTTGCTTTCCACTAAAACAGAGTTCAAGCAACCGGTGACATCCTGTGATAGCTAATAACTTGGCTCAGTCTAAAACTCAAGACATAGGAATAAACAAACCAGGGTTCTAACTGGAAGTTGAATGTGATCCTTCCCAGCAACTATAATCTCTGGAATGCTGCACTTTCTGTCTGAATACTCACATTTTGAAATCAAAACCAGCATGTTTTGACAGTGATTTACAAAACAGAAAGCACACTAGATGTGCTTATAGTTTATATTGCTGTATAACCAAAAGATGAGGCCATTCAGTTTTCTGCATACTGTCATTTTAAATATATAGGAGTCTTGCTGCCAATGCCAGAGGCAGCTGTGAGGCAACTGCCATTTTGGCTGTCCGTTCAGATGTAGAATGTTACAAGGAGTCACACTGTGTTTTCCCTTACAGCGAGTAAGTTATGCCAGTACTTTCTTTGTTGAAATAAAAGTCATCTAGGCTGAAAAGTTTGTGTCTCTGCTCTTCATATACAGGAAAAAAGAACTCTGCTACATGTTATTAAATGCACCACTCTGAAACATACAGGCTATTTTAAATAAAGTGAGCTACATCAAAAGTTAGCAATAGTGACATGATAATTATAGGTTTTGAAAGTATTGACATTAAACATGTGTGTGACTAAAACAAATCTGTGAGTGAATGGCATGACCAAAGCAAATTCATTAAAAAACTGAAAATTGCTGAACATTTTTAAGCATTATTCCCGCTTTGGTTGTGAAGCAGCAAGCAAAGTCCAGTGTGTGGCATCACTAGGTTTCAAAGCCCAGGCCTCAGCCTAAGTGGGAATGTCCACACCAGCAGTGCCCAACCTTTCTGAGCAAGAATCTCCGTAGTTAACACTAGGGCCTGGTCTACACTGTGGGGTAAGTTGACAGGAGATGTGCAATCTGCATGCCGCAGAATGCATCTCTTCTGTCAACTTACTTACTTTGACTTACCGCACTGTCTTCCCTCAACTACATTGACTGGCAATGCTCTCATGTCAATGCAATGTTACTCCACTTTAGGGGTGGAGTTACTGCATCGATGGGAGAGCACTTGTGGGATTGATTGAGCGGGCCTACACTGACTGCTCAATCAATCCTACTCCATTGATCCATGGGGATTGACGCAGAATTTTCAGTGTAGAAATGGCCTAGGTAAAACACATGCCTCCCCACTGCCTCACTGGCTATTAACATATATAACCCCTATGCACATATATAATAATAATAACAACAACACTAGATTCCATAAGAACAATAAATTACTCTTACCTGAGTAAGAAATTAAGCTTTACCTGGTGCATTCACTGCTGCATGCACTATGTGGGCCCGCCTCTTTCCTTCCCTCATGGACTGAGGGTAATGGAGACAGGCTCTGGCAGGTTGGCTGTGCTGCTCCAGGCCCCCACCGGCATGGCTCTGCGTCTCTCCAGCTAGGTGCCTGGCCAGCGTGGGAGTGGGGACATGAGGGCTGCTACTCTGCTCCGGCCAACACAGAGCTTGAGATTGCTGCATCCAAGATGGAGCTCAGGGGGCTAAATTACCTCAATATTACTGAAGTCTCATGGACCCCTGGACTCTTTGGTGCACCCCTAAGGAGGTCTCGCCCCTCAGGTTGAGAACTGCTGGTCTACACTACTGTTTCTAGCCCTGTAGCATGATCTCAGTTGACCCACGCTCCAAGACTCACTGCCACAGGTTTGTTTTTCTAGTGTTGATTTATTCACAGATTTGTAACCAGTTCCACATCCCACTAGCAAAACATTGGTTCTTAAATCTTTCAGCTTTTCAATAGATTTCCTTCATAGATTGATAACTATTGATGACCTTGCAAATACTTAATCGTGGAAGTGTCCCATTGATTTCAGTGTGAATGTATGTGCAAATTCAGATTGCTGAAACAAATAAAGGTTTGCAGGATTGGACCCCCATCAACAAGCCACACCAACCAGTGTATCCTTTACCTTCCATCTCCATTCCACTCAAGTGAAAATAATAGATACACATACACACAATAGGCCCTTGCAGACATCACTGAATTAACTCTTACAGTACCCTGGCCTGATCCCTTTCTTTTCCCAGATGACAGCCCCGCCATGTGTTTCCATGTGTTTACTTTGAGTCCCTTGCTAGTACAGAACAAAATAGTCCTGCCCTACTGAATTATTGCTCAGATCAGGCATACTCCATTTCACAGATCCTTCACTTCTACCGTGACCTGACCCACCCAATAATATTGATTCTTAAAGCTTCCTACTTTTAACCAGAATTGCCTAAAGTAGAAATCAGGTTGATACAAGTTTGGTGTTGACAATCTGCCCTACTATCAGACTTCTCTCTTAGCTAATGAATTGATAGTTTCAATGTAAAGTTCAATGCTGTCTGCAGTAAGACAGATCATTCCTGTCTACAGTATTTCTTTTACATGTTTTCCATTCTATTAATCTTATATGTGTATCCTAATGCCTATTTTCACTTACAGTATAAAGGAGTAGCCGTGTTGCTCTAGTTCAGCAAAAACCAACAAGGAGTCTGGTGGCACTTAAGAGACTAACAAATTTATTTATCACATGAGCTTTCATGGGAGAAAATCCTACTTCGGCAGATACTTATAATAATGAGTCCAGTTATCCAAAGCCCCTTTATCTGAAAAGGCTAGTTACCTGAACCCCAGGGCTATGGGAAAGACACACAAAGTTTATCAGCACTTCTTAAGTGCCACAGGACTCCTTGCTTCGTTTGCTGAACCAGACTAATACGGTTGCCCCTTCGGAACCTCTGACTGAACTCCTGGTTATCCAAAATTTTTTGTTGTACTTCATGCCATTACGATAATCAGAAGTGTAAAGTATATACATGAGCTAAGCGGTTCCTTGTCTTATTTCGTTCAAGTAAATTTACTCATGTTCTTCTAGAAACATTTTTTTCTTTAAACATCAATTCTCTTCCCAGCAGGTTCGATGACTTTCACATTAAAAATGAGAAAAATATTGAAAATCAGCTTTTAAATATTCAGTAATAAATGGCTCTTTTATGACAGAGAAGCATTAAGATGTCTCCAAGGTACTGCAAATAAAATTATTTATGGGAAATGAGATTATTAATGCTGGGAAAAGGACCACTTAATGCCAGTTTTTAGTGGGCTAAACCAAAGCAGAGCAATTCAGTGGAGGTGCTCAGAAATCTGTAACATACATACTTAAAAGCTTCAAGGATACAAGGTGATAAATGGAAAATATATGCTGAGACTGCAGTGTTCAATATTTTGAAGAGATTGAGAATTCAGTCCATTTATTCTTATCTCAGGGAGATAGTGTGTGCAGAACATGAAGATAATAGGCCTGATTCACAACCATGTTACTCCAGATATATACCATGTTACTGAAAGGAGTTACATCAGTGTGGAAATGGAATAACACAGTGCTGAGTCAGGCACAGATAGTGTGATTACTGCCTGAAACAAAAATGTTCGGTGTTATTCCAGCACCAGGGAATTCAGTCAATGGGTCATCTCTGGTGTAACTACACTGCACTAAATGCTCACAAACCTAAAAGGGGAAAAATTGGTTCAAGGTACTGGTGTTATCAATAATATACCATTGCCTTACTTTGCAAAAATTGAATTACTGAAAAATGGAATGCCAAACCCACCTATGTTCCAAAGGGGTAGCCATGTTAGCCTTGTTCTGCAAAACAAGCAAGGAGTCCTGTGGCACTTAATGACTAACAAATTTATTTATCGCATGAGCTTGCAAAGGAGAAAATCCCACTTCATCAGACACTTTGAATATGGAGGAACTTGCAGAATGGGAGGAAAATTAATGCAGGGAAGTGTAAGTCATGGGATCAGGTCATATTGTAACAGCAAATCAAAGCAGTTGTTAAGATTCAAATACTGGGAAGAAGCACATAGAAGAAGGTGAGGTCGTATCAGCTGTTGCAATGGGAAAATAAATCATAGTTACAATTTCATCCTGCTTTCATACAATCAAATCTGCATATCAGCACCAGTTCTGCTGTTTCTTTGTGAAGTTTTGATGTGTTGCCCATCAGCTTGAGCACAGCTATTAGGAAGATGGACGTGCTCAGCTCCTGGTTTTTGAATGTTGTGATTTCTGATGTCAGCTATGTTATTGCATAAATACCACATTGCTAAAACCAATGAAAATAGTAAATACGGAAACACAATCACCCTGCTCAGCCCCGCATAGCACCAGGGGGTTCTGGGAGCAGGCAGGCCCCTGACCTGCTGGCACTGGGGGTGGCAGGGAGTGAGACCCTGGACCAGACACAGGGCTCCACAGTCCCATCCTGCCCTTGGGCCAGCTGATCCACCCCCAGGGGTGGAGAGGGCCAGCCCAGAGGTCAGGGTCCATGCTCCTACCCTGCCCCATGGCCAGCTGGTCCATCCCCCGGATGGGGTGGGTCAGGCCGGTTCTCTTCAGTCCATTCTGGGGGCAGAGCCGGGGCTGGCTGGAAGCTGCATCACACACCGACCAGCCCCAGCTCAGACCCCAGAATGGAGCAGAGCGAACAGGGCTGGCTCACCTCGCCCCCGGGGCAGACCAGCGGGGCAGGAGTGCAGACTCTGCTCCCCTCAACCCCAGCCCAGGTGGAGGCTCCACAGTGGCGGGGGGCTGAAAGCCCAGATGGGAGGGGCAAAATGGGTGGGGGCACATTGGTGGGTCATCCTGGCACCCCAAAGCCCTTTAATCTGGGCCTGCTTATTTAGGTACCTACAGTTTTCAGTACTTAACTTGAAGCACGCATATTTAAAGTTTTTGAGCCAAGACCCACAACTGCAAAAGGTACAGTGGTGCCCAACTCCTGTAGAAACCAAGGGGAGTTAGGCAGCTAAATACTCTGAAATTCAGGGTCTAAGTGACCTGTCCATGATCACAAAAATCAGGTTCAGAGCCTGAATTAGAGCTCACTTCCTATACTTGAATCTGTGCATGAGTAGGCAGGCCATTCATCCGATTTTAGCCAAATACTCCTCTTTTTATGGTTTGGTCCCCTGATTGGTACTGAGACAAATCTGGATGAGGTTTTGTCCACTATCACAGAAGGGGACACCATTTTGAAACGCATACTGCTCCACCCTTCTGGTACAAGACATGGAAGGTCATGCCAGCAGGGCAGCACACACTTCAAAATGGCATCCTCTGCATGGCATGATGGTGTGCTCTTCAAAATAGCATCCTCTGTGGTGTGACCTTGCACACACAGGGTGCATGATATCCTGCTAGTGAGGGCAAGTGCAAGCCATTCCAGAAGCAACTGTGTGTCCAGTATTCTTGGGGTGCTGCGGTGGCCATCCTATGTGTGTTTGAGAGAGAGACAAAGAAAAAATTAACTATATACTTTTTCATAAATCCTTTTATTCATATTTGTATACCTGCAATCAGATTCTCCTTGAACCACTAGCACATAGCATGCTATAAATAATTAAATGGATAAGTGGTAAGTTATTGATAAATTAAAAAGAAACATTTATTCTGAAGACTTATCACTTGTCTTCCCTGCTGATGTTTTTTCAGGTAAAGATATCTGGTAAGAGCACTGGGAACACCCATCCTATTACTAATCAATGAAGAACTGATGTCTGTTCTTGATTATACAGTGGATAAGCAAATCAAGATAGCAACTAAAGAGAAAACACATCACTTAATAGAGAGACAGGAAGGAAAAGCTGATCTGGTTTGCTGAAAACCATAAATTAACTAGCATTCTGGCACAGGTGAACAAACTAAGTCCCAGTCCTGTTGGCAGAGGAATCCCTGGGAGTTTTTTCAATTGAATTCTATGCCAGTAGGTGTTGAAGGTACAAGATGTACTCTGCATATCACACACAGCTGTACAAGCTGAGTAATTTTGCTTCAGCTTTACTGATCAGAAAAACTATTTTGCACCATGGATCCAACATTTGAATCATGCAGTAATATTTTGAGACAGAAAGGATGAACAGTGGGCACTACTTACACAGGAAAGTGCTGTAAGCATAGGCACCTGAGAGCTATGTTTTCAGCTGAGGGCATCTGGGGATTGAGCTGCATGACTCATTAACATTAATTGGTGGGAAACTTTTCAACATCGCAGTGATGATGCACGTCATGCTCTCCAACAAGAACAGGTTTGTATGTCTGAATGAGATGTCAGGGGAGGAGACAAAATAGAGAATTCACTGGGTATTTTGGTTCTGATCTAATCTCTCAGTTAACTTCCTCTATTTTTTTACAGCCTGTGTGTAGTATGATTGTCCATGATCTTCGACCTGCATGTTAATAAGCACTGTTCACAGCACAGCAGAACAGTAAGCACAGTGTACGCTGAACTTGGAAGTGAGGCAGAAATATTTCAACTATTACACCCTTTATACTGCATGTTGGAATCATCTTTGCCCCCCACTCCCCAACCCTCAACCCCTCATTTAGGTTCAACTCCTCTGCCTGCTGTGAATACTCAGCTGAATCCTTCAGCAAAGCAGATGCCGGAGTAGTCTGTTTGACTCTACTCTGTTAGAACTAGTATTTTGGTGGCTTGCCAATAGAAAGAAGGAACACCTTACTCTCAGTTTCTTCTGCACCAACAAGTGGATTCATGGAGTATTGGAAAAACCCCCACACACAACTGTGAATTCAGGGAAAGGTTCTTTAGAGAAAGTCCTCTGGGGATAATATATTTATCAACATCAATGTTTAATTGTTTTCCCAAAATGATTTATCCTCTGTTTATCATGACTGTCATTTTGAAAGTTGCTTCTATGCTTCCTGTGAGTGAAGTGACCCCTGGGAGGATAAGAAAGGACTAAACATTTTTAGCAATACGCCAATTAGCCAGCATTTTGAGCAAATGTCTGCTCTCATTTCTGAATGAATACACACTCGCTCTGTCAGGACTGAAGTGTGAACTGTTTCATGTAATGTAGAACTCCACACAAGCTGACAGCCAGGGCCACAGACAAAGCTACAGTCAGAAATCAAACCAAGGGTCAGAGTTGGGAATCAATAACCAAAGCCAGGAGCAAGAGCCAGAGCCAAGACAAGGTGCAGCAGGACTGGGTTGCACTGGAAAAAGACTGGAACAGGACAGGAGCAAAGTTACGTACAAGATAGGCACGGGAGCAATCTCAACTGCAGGTCTAATCATTGAGCTGCCAGTAATTTGCTGCTGCTGAGCTTAATGAAGACCTGTTGGCTGCTTTAGCCTGTCAATTGCTTTAGTCAAGCAATTTTTCTGTAGCCTCCCTGAGTTTATTAAAATGCCTGCAAGCTGAATTGGTGGGTCCCAGGCTCAGCTGAGGGAACTTGAGCCAATGGTTTCTGACTCCTTTCATGTTTTCTGTCTGCAGAGATGTAAGCGATTGACTTTTATTAGCACAAACATGTGCAGAAGCATGTGAATTTTAAGCTCTCTGGAATGCTCAAAGTAAGCAAATTGCTTTCTTACCAGCACTGCTGGTAGAAATCCATTTCTAAGAGTTACACTCATCCAATCAAGGAACAGAAACAATATCATGTGACTTACCAACCACTGACAACTAGCAAGCCGCAATTTGAATTTCAGCTTCAAACTAGAGGTTCAAAACTTTGGAGCAATGATTTTTTACAGTTTTTAATTCAGTGATGACTAAACTTGAAGAAACCACAATCTTATTATGGACAATCCCTGCAGGAAAAACAAGAGAGGTAAAAATATATGATGAACAGATCTAATTTACTTGCCCTGATTAGAGAATCTAAACAAGAATGTAGTAGGAACTGGTCTGAGTGTAACAGAAGAGTGGCAAAATGATTAGGAGCAGGGGCTTAGCCATGCGTGGGCCAGGGCACACTCACTTGCAAATGTGGGCCGCCTACCGCAGTGCCCAGCAGTGGCACAAACTTCTGCCATGGCTGCAGGGGCCACCCAGCAGCCAGCGGCTGTGAACGCAAGCAAAGCAGAGGCGCTGACACTTCTGTTCCACTCATATCTGCAGCTGCCAACAGCTGGACAGACCAGAAGCAGCAAAGCTCATGCCACTGCCGGACACTGCAGTGAGTGGGCCTCACCTTGCCATCTCCCTTTCCTTTCTCCTCCTCACATATCTTCACTTGCTGCATAGCAACTGGAAAATCTGAGGCAGCTTCCATTTACATAACTGGAAACAGCCTGTGGCCAGGCCCATCCTGCAGACTCAGGGCTCAGCCTGAAAATGGGGGCTGGCTATGCCCCTGATTAGGGATAGGGACAGTGCTGCTTTAGGGCAGGAGGTGCTGCAGCCCCCCACATGTCCAGCCCAGTCCTGGCAGTGGCTGGGGCAGGATTGGGCCCGCCGGGGCCACCAGCTGCTGGCTGGCAGTGCCAGGAGCTGATCTGTGCCCAGGCTACCTACCACTGGCAGGTCTGGATCCAGCTCCTGCTGCAGCCTGCCAGAGGCTGGTGGCCCCAGCAGACCCAGTCTGACTCCAGGTGCTGCATGCCAGCCAGCAGCACACAGACCAGGACTGGATCCAGCTCCTGCCACTGCTGGCAAGTGGCTGATGGCCCAGGTGGGCCCCATCTGGTTCCAGCCACTGCCTGTCGGCGAGCAGCAAAAACCGTGAGCCGGATCCAAGCTCAGGATGCTTGCTGCTGTCGGATAGGGCCCCAGCACTGGATCAGGTCCAGGAGCGGCACTGCACAGCAGGAGCACATCCTTTTTTTCAGGGGAGCAATGCCCCTGATTGGGGGCTCTCCTTCAGCATTTCATTGTTATTTATTTTACAAACATTAGCAACTAATAAACAGCCTTGTCTTTTCTTGAAGAAATTTTAAGAAGATGTTAACTAAAAAGAGTCGCTAGCAGAAAATGGACAGTTTAAACAAATACATGCCAGAGGACTGACATAACAATATTGATGTAGGTCATTAAACTGTAAAAAAATCTCATGACATTAAATTGGGCCAAAGTGACCCAGTGCAAATCAAGGCTTACTCTGTCTGTACTAAGGATTTCCATTTCTGCAGATTCATCCTGGGCTGTTTTTGATGACTGGATTTGGGGCAGAATCCTTGCTATAAACAAGGCCCATGAAGCCTACTTACTATCTGAAGCTGGTCCAGGACACAATTAACTTTGCAGCAACCCGAAACAGCTTTCATGTAAACAATTTGGATTTTTTTTTTAATCTACAGGGAAAAAGAATTTCTGAACATTTTTGATAACCAGTAACTAATGCACACTGTATAACACCTGGAGCACACACTCACACTGCTAAATACTGCTTGCGAAATGCTAGGTACCCTTAACTCCACAGCAGTCATTGAAGCCCGTGGCCATTCAAGCACACAGCACTAGATTCAAAAGGGACTTAAACTCAGTGTGACAATGGCTAACTTTATGCCCTGGGGTCTGTAGAACCCACAGGTTGGAGGGTCTCCACTTGGGATTGAGCATTCATGCACACACATTCCCAAAAGGTACCTAACATCCCATTACCCCAAAGATAATGAGGGCAGAGCAGGCTCAGGGCAGGAGATTTAAAATCTCCCAGCCTGGGGGAAGCTCCCCTGCCCTGCTGGAACGTGCCAGAATGGCGTTCTGGAGCCACTATTTTTAAATGGTGGGTCCCTGAATGCAGCATTCTGGCTCTATTTTCTATTTTTAGGGGGCCCGAAATGCTAAGCCCCTAAAATTAGAGAGCCTCAGAACGGTGTTCTACCACGTTCCAGCTTACTTTAACCCCTGGCTAGATACGTTTGATCAAATCATTGGGTACAAGGTAAAAGGTGCTATCTTACCACATTGGAGGTTGGCGACTATACATGTCAAAGGGGCAATATGCAACTTGTTTGTATCACTGCATAAAAGAAGGTCTCAAAGGGTATGTCTTAGTCTGGCCAAGTGAGGAACAGAAAATCCCACTGTTTACTGAGCTGGTCAATTGTCATGGGCATATGCATATTAAATGTACTTGTAGCATGTATGAAGTGCCTTTTGCTCTGCTCAGTTGTCCATAACCTGGCCTGGTGCCTTCCTTACTGAAACATATCTCTGGTCTTATTGGATAATCTGACTATGGTTTGGTATCTTCATTATCTGCATAGAGCTGTGAGTGTGTACACACTGGAAGAATATACACGTAGCCAATAACTGCTTCAGTGAGATCAGCCCTTTCTTGTAAAGAAAAAAAAAGAGACAGAGAGAAAGAAATAAAAGTGATGCTGTGTCTCCACATAACCCAATAGTTAAAAAAACTCCCTTAGATGTGGGATGGTCAGGTTCAAGTCCCTGCTCCAATTAATATTTAAATGTTTCACCATCTGCTGTTGCAACTGTTCCATTTTTTATGAAAGATCCTTACTAAGTGGTCAGGGCACTCATCTGGGAGGTAAGAGACCTAATTTCAATTAACTGCTCCTCACAGGCAGACTAGAGATTTGAACCCAGCTCTCCCACAGCTTGAAAAAGTGCTCTGGCTGCTTGGAGGAAAAGAATCACTCTGATGCATTCTGTGCAGGGCATGCTCTGGTACGTGGGTGCTAAGGTTGCCTCTGAGAGAAAGCTCTCTTGTCAGTGGCTATGTCTACATTGTAAAAGCTAAGTCGACTTTATCAAGTCTACTTAAAGTCGACTTTAAATAGACCTTATTAAGTCGACTTAGTGAGTCCACACTACATTGTCGACTTTATAAAGTCAACTTTAAATGGGTGTCCTGGCTTAATTTGACTTAATAAAGTCGAATTAATGGTCCCACTGCACTAAGTCGACTTAGTTAGTCCACACTGCCTTAAGT
>ML682015.1:2718309-2812331 GCA_007922195.1 Podocnemis expansa
CACAACTTGTTTCAAAATAACCATGTGTGTGTGAACACAGCCATAGTGTAGACATACCCAGTCAGCGTACCGTAATCAATCCCCTTCCAACAAGCAGCACTAGCTATGTTGGTGGCATTAGCTCCGGTGCTTATAAGTGTAATCTATGTCACTCAGGGGGGTGCTTTAGTCACACCCGGTGTGACACAAATTATACCAACATAAGAGGTACTGTATACATAGCCTTGGTATTTTGCAGGAGAAGGCCACTGCAGAGGAGCGCTCTCATCCACTGAGCTCCAATTCACACTCCTTCCTAGGGGCCAGCTTCACTCTCTACCTTATTCTTCCTCTCACTCGCTCTCTCTGAGCTGTACTTTATTATAGACAGGCAGTACTTAGGTAATTGCTTTAGTCTGGGAATACTTATCAACTGTAAAGAGACGCTGGAAATATGCGATTAAGCAGGGCCATTTTCTTTATATTTTTTCAACTAGAATACATAATGGTACTTTCAGGAGGCTGGCCCTTTTAGGGGGGCTGGGGCTGGGTCCAGTCTGAGGTGTGATTGATCAGCTGTCTCCTGGATTGATCAGATGTGGCTCTTGTGGTTTTAAAAGCCAGCATGGGGCTCCATCTGAGTCAGGATTTGCCAAGAAAAATCAAGGAGTCCTGTGGCACTTAAAGACTAACAGATTTATTTATTGCATGTTCCCCAATGTTTGAATCCTAACAAGTGCTCTGATTTGCTGCTACTGTATGACCTGATCCCATGTCTTAAACCCCCTTGCATTTATTTTCATCCCATCCTGGAAGTTCCCCCATCTTCAAAGCGTCTGATGAAGTGGGATTTTCTTCCACAAAAGCTCACATGATAGAAAAATCTGTTAGTCTTTAAGTAGCACAGGACTCCTTGCTTTTTTTGCTGAACTAGACTAACAGGGCTGCCCCTTTGGAACTTGGCAGGATTTGCCAAGAAGTCCTTGAATGAAGGGGGCAGGGGCTGCAGTGAGGAGAGCAACAGGAAGTGGGTTGACTCTCGTGGCATGCCCTGGAGCAGGAGGACTGTCAGCCAAGAGCAGCCTCTTTAGGAGGAATGTAAAAGCACTGCCAAGAAGCCTCTGGGGGAGGGGCAAAAAGAGCAGTTTGTGGATTATTTATAGGCAGGTGGCCTGTAGATAGAAAGCCTGTAGGGAACACATAGCCTCTGCAGATGCTGCCGGACTAGGGAAAGAAATGATTGATGTGGAATTTGTTATCATGGGACTCCCTACCTAGGCTATGATCTGTGTAACCTTCCTGTTCATTTTTTCAGTGTGATTGTGTGGTTTGATGCAAAATGTGCCATGCAAAGTTCCCATTTGAATGCTCTGCCTTAGGGTTAGGAATTCATATTTCCTGCAGCATCATGTACACATACACATATGAAGCATGTCACATAGCTCAGACCATCAGGGCTATCTCAGCACAGAGGCTGGAGAAATACATAACAAGGACACCGCAAATTGAACTCCTCTGCTCAGAAGGAGGAGGGGCCGACAAAAGATTGGAAACAAATAGAAACACTTTGAACTGTCAGAGGCTTTTTACCAGAAACACTCCATCTTGAAACATCTACAAGAAGGATGGAGCCCTGCCTGTAAATAGGCAGAGAACAGCTGCAGATCATCACAGCCAGACCCACGTGGTGAGCTGAATATAATTGTAGCGCTGTTGTTAGTTTAGCACATGTTTTATATCTTTTACTTAGTTGTGGTAAGCAGGGTCATCCGTAGGGGTGTGTGGGGCCTGTGGCCATCAGCCTATGGGAGTCCCCCTGGCTGCCCCATCCCCACAGTGGGGTGGGCAGGCCGGCCCAGGGGCTGGCCTTGCACTCCCGCCCCTCCCCTGAGCCAAGGGCGGAGGAATTCGGTTCAGGATCTGGGCCCTGCTCTCCTGCCCCGCCTCTGGGCTGGCCCTCCTTGCCCCTAGGGAGAAACAGCCAGCCCAGGGGAGGGGCAAGAGAGCCTCTGGTCTGGCCTGCTCCACGCCTGGGCCGGCTGTTCCCCATCTTGGAGGCAGGGCGAGCCAGCCCAGAGCAAAAGCCGGTTCTGCACTTCCACCCCGTCCTTCCCTGCTGCCTTTGGGTCCATGGCAAAGGCAGTGGGGAGGGGGCGGGAGACAGGATGGCTGTGGAGGGCAGCAATGACGGTCCTGCAGTGCCCTGTTCACGACAGGACAGCATGGGGCCCCACAGAACCGCAGGGCCAGGGCGATTGCCCCTCCCCAAGGACAGCCCTGGTTTCAACTCCTGACTCCTTTGTTAAATGCTTGTGCATTCGTTTGTTATCTACTGACAATCATATCCTAATCAAACTAGTGTTTGTTTTATCTATAGCTGCGTGGACTTCAGAGGGCGAGTCAAAGAGGCTGGGGCTGTCCATTTTAACGTCACATGGACAGACAAGGGTCTGAGTCCACAGTGATTAGGGAAGAGTCTCCATCTCTGGAGGATGGAAGTTCCTGGTGCAATACCTGAGGGCTGAGAGTGCTTGCTTTGGAGACTGTTGCCTGAGTGGCCAGAAGGCACATACCCCACTGCCTGGGACTGATTACATGCAGGAGGCTGGTATGGACTGACTCAGGAGTAAATGATCACCTGGTAAAATGGGGTAAGCCAGGGTTCAGTAGTGAAGAAAGGGGGGTTTCACAGTGGCACACTGGACCAGATTTTGGGAGGATACCATCATATGTGTTACTAGTTTTTGTTTATGCAAACTTTTGCCAGTTGGAGTCAGCAGCAATAAGGGCTGGGCTCAACATCAAGGGTTCCTTTCAACAACACAACACACAACCAGCTTGACCCATCACTCAGTCACATGAGAAATTACACATTACCCCCAGCTGCCTCCAATAGGTAGTACTTTCCGCTCTTGCAAGCACAGAATTTGAGTTTGGAAAAAAAATGGTTTAATAAAAAAGGAAGGAACTAACTCAGCATTCACATTGGAAAACAACTCAAGCAGGATTCCTAAAATCATGAGCAAAACACATAGCCTGGAGCATGCTTGGCAGTGTCCTTGGCTTCTCATTTCTTTCCCTCATTTCTTTCATTCCTTTACCCCACTCACCCTAGTTGTCCTTGGTCAGTGATGGCCCCGTATTCAGAGATGCATCTGAGTGAATTCACCTCCCGTGGTGGCTGGTGTGGGGAGAAAGACGGTGCCTTGCTTGTCCCACCAGCTGTCATCACCACAACACTCGCCTTTCCTCCAGCTGCCCTGCTGCTGCTCATTGCCTGAGGCTGCTCTGAGGCACGCTATCACATTCTGCTACCACCGGCTTCTCCATTACAACCTTGGCGGGTTGGTCTCTTGAGGTTCCTCAGCTCTCTAATTCTCAGTGACATCAGTTCATAGTCATTATCCGTTCTTAGCGGGCGAACCTCAGCCATAATGCTAGGCAAGCGCACTGTACTGCAGTAAGTGATTTCAACTCTAGTGAGCACTTAATAGAAAAAGGGACTTCTAATAGAATCTGAATTAACTCTATCTGTGAGCGGAAGGAAGGGGAGTCAAACCACGCCTGAGGCTCCTAGGCAGAGCCCAAACTTCGAGGCAGGTATACTTATCCCCACTCCTTATCAACTGCTACAGGACTCCAGCAATCCCTTGTTTAGCCAGTTCTCTTCACAGTAGAGTGACCCTTCCACTGCAGCAAGCTAAGCACTGTTCTGCTGCCCTTTGCTCATACAACGGGACAGAGGGAGAACATTTCATTACCCCTGCATTTGTAGCCCAGTACCAGCCAAAGTGATTGGACAAAGCAGTGCAGTCATGTTGAGCACTGAAGTACAGTGCATATGATCATGCATAGGGACATCAGCGTTGCATAATTTTTGGTGGTGCCAGGAATGGCTTCTAGTCAGGGTGCTGGGCCCACATCATGTGGGAGAGGGGCAGCTGATCGGGGTGGGGCACCACTCAGTGCTGGCTGGGGCCAGGAGCAGCTCCTGGCCAGGGTGCTAGGCCCACATGAGAGATGGAGGTAGAGAGTGGGGCCACCACACCATATGCTGCTTGGGGCTGGCCCTAGAGCAGCTCCTAGTCAGCCACTGAGTGTGTCTGGAAGTGAGGCAGAACAGCCTGGCTGCCTTGGGCATTGGGGGCCTTGGCGCCTGCACAGCTGAGCACTACTGGAGGCTCCGCACCTAGCCCCCCACAGAATCACAGAAATATGGCTGGAGCCACAACCACCATCCTCAATGTGCTGATGCAAATACAGTCTGGTTGCAATGCCTATTCCCATCCCCACCCAGCCACTTCAGCAGGGAACAACACATCTGACCTTGCTTATATGTGTAAGAAATATACTTGAATCCCTGAGGAAAAGGGCCTGAACTAAATTCCATATGTGCTGTCACTCCTTCCTGAGCTAAGGGGACTGGCCAAAAATCTCCAGGGACTAATGAATGGTGAAGAGCAAATAGTGGCAAGAGACGAGAATATTGTGTATGTAAGTACAGGGTAGCCAACATGCTTCAAATCTAATATGTATCTCCAATACCCTTCCCACTCCTATTTTTATTCTCAGCTAATCTTAAGCAGAGACTTCCAAGAATGCCAGCTATTTAGACTTGTGTATGCAGAAAGAAGGCCAACTGCTAAAAATAACACAATGCTTCTCAAGCCCTGAATAGAATACTCACAAATGATAGGCTAATAGTCATCCGTAGGTTACCTGATGATAATATAAATAAGGTCCTACCTAATTCACAGTCCAGGGTAGTTAATTTTATGGCAAAACTGTTTGAAAATTGGTTCACTTATGATTTCAAATCTTTTCATCTGCAAGTTCATTGTAATGGTGGGATTCCCACTCCAAAATGGAGTTGTGGAGAGATCTCAACCCTGTTGTGAGGAAGAGGTGGCAGGATTGCCACACACACACTTCTGTGCTGCCTTCAGAGGTGGGTTCAAAAGACAGCAGAGAAGTAAGTCTGATATCTCATATGTTGTTGGGAGCACCCCAGCTGATAAACTGGGGCACTCCCAGCAGCAAGTGCAGATCAGAATCCTCTTCAAGCTATAGGAATGACATCCAGAAGAGATACAGGCAGTAGCTCTTATCTCCTCCATGCTGCTAGGAGGACCCAACCCAGCAGAGATTAGCAGCGAGGGCACCCTGGCTGGGCACTCCCAGCAGCACAGGGGAGATCAGCTTTCACAGGGAATAGCCAATTTCATGGTCCATGATAGTCTTCACAACTGTAGAACTGGAAAGGCCCAAAATAAATATATAAAGACAAAAGTACATTAAATCCTTGACTGCAGGGGTGTCACTGGCACCTGGCACTTGGGGAACATGCCCCGACTGCCTGGGGGGCCCCCTGCCTCTCCCAGCTCTGGCCCTGACCCAGGATTCGGGGCCAGGGTACACACAGTGGCGCCTTACTCTCTCAGGCGCATCCTGGCCAGGGATCCAGGCCAGGCCACCTGCAGTGGCGCCTGCCTCTCCCAGCCAGGGATTGAGGCTGGACTGCCCCCAGCAGCACCCGCCTCTCCCGGTCTCATCCCCGGCCAGGGATCCAGGGCCAGGCTGGTGGTGGCAGGAGCCCGGCACTGGATTGGACCCAGGCGCCGGATCATGGCCAGGGAGTGGGACCTGGACCCGTGTCTCAGGTCTTTCCCTGGACCAGCGATCTTCCTGCTTGACTGATTCAAAGACGCAAGGTACAAATCACATATATAAGAGATATATCCCCCTACAACTCCCACCCCCCCAAAAAACCCCACATTTAGGCTCTGCTGTCACCTTATTTAAGAACTGGAATTTGCAGGTTACTGTTTGCTCTGTTCTCCCATTAAATTACTGGTAATTCTAGTAATGACTGTAGTTAAAGTTGCCCAATACTTTCCATTATATACCCCCAATTTCCCTTGGCAAACTGTAGCTATTCAAGATAAATTTTTATGTTTCAGCAAAAACAGTTCCTCCTTTCAGAGAATAGGGGGAAATGAGGAGGTTGTCCAATGCTGGAGGTTTCCAAAGTTCTTCTATGAGAGCACTAGCATCTTCATGCTTTAGATCAGGATGTTGAAAAATGGTAGTGGGACAGTCCTGGAATAAGAAACTCATACCAAGGTCAGAAAAGACCACTACGGTCATCTAGTCTGACCTCTGCAGGCCACAGAGCCTCACCCATCTACTCCTGTAATATGCCTCTAACCTAGGATTGAGTTATTAAAGTCCTCAAATCATGATGTAAAGACTAAGGTAGAGAGTGTCCAGAGGCTTTGCCAATCTGCCTGGGGTGGGAGGGGGAATGCCTCCCGAACCCCAAATATGGCCATCAGTTAAATCCTGAGCATGTGGGCAAGACTCACTAGCCAGACACTCAAGAAAGAATTCCCTGTAGTAGCTCAGAAGCCACGCGCCAAACAGCCTTTGCCATTTTTCTGAAGACCCATCCACATCTGACCAGCTTACACGCCTCTATAGCAGTGGTCCCCGAACTTTTTCCTTTCCATCCCCTATTACCCAATCCGTATCCAGCCCAGAAGCTGGAGCTCTGGCTGCAGCCAGGAGCACATCTGGTGCAGGACCCAGTTCATGGCCTGGTACCAGAAGCAGTGCCAAGGGATGAGGAGTGTGGCAGGGGCTAGGAGCAAGAGCAGAATGGGGTGCAGCTGGGACCCAGAACCTGGATTAGGGTCAGGGCCAGCTATAGCTCAGCACAGCCAGAAGCAGGAGTGGAGCCAAGACTAGGGCCAAGATGCAGGCAGAATGGGGCTGGATGGTGTTCCTCTCAGTCTCATGTGAGGGCTGACCTAGGCCTGCCATGCCCCCCTATGATCTTCTGAGTGGCCCACCCCACAGTTTGGGAACTACTGATCTATAGGATATGTGTACACAGTAACTAGACACCTGTGGCTGGCCCATGCCAGCCAATTCAGACTCTTGGGCTTGCTCCAGCCTGAACCCAGAAGTCTACATAGCAATGAAACAGCCCTGCAGCCTGAGCCCAAGTCAGCTGGCATGGGCCAGGCATGGGTGTCTAATTGCTGTGTAGACAGACCCTAAAAATGCCATGCACCAAGTTCAGTGCAGAACAATCTCTGCACATGCAGAGGCTTGCTGCCAAAAATCTTTGAACATTCTGCTTGCACTGAGCATGCCCCTGCTCAGAGCTCCCGTGAGTGCTAGTGACAGGTCTTCCACTAGCCAGTGTTATTTCATACTCCTCATTACTGAGCAAGGATTCAAGTCCCTCTCTTAAGAGGCAGTCAACTCACTTACATCAACTTCTGGTTGAAATTAGAGTGGCACATGGGAGATCATGCCAGTAGAACAGAACCACGTTTTCAGTCAAGTTATAGAGGAGAAACAAAGGACATTGATCTATTCTAACACACCTGTGGATAATCAAACATATTGATTATACATTCTTGTTATAATACTCACCATACAACATCATCCAAAATGAGCACAGCTCTTTAGTCCTCATGCAGTCTGCTTTTCATGCATTGCCCTTTAAAACTAAATCACAGCTTGCTATATCTCCACTAATGCTCTTACACAACTTGACTGGTCACAGTCTAAATTAGGTCAAAGCTAGTAGGCAAGACCTTGTTTTCTGTTTTTCCTGCATATCACAGCAATCTCTGTAATGAAGAAGGAACCTCAAACTGTCCTCCATCTTAGCACGTCTACCTCATGGGCAGGAAGAATGAGGCAATGCACCTTGCACACATCATACATGGAAGTTTCAGATAAGGAGTGTGCCCTATTTCACCTTTAACTTAGAGCAGACTGGAAAAAATTGGCAGGAAAAATATTTTGTCACAACAAAATCACCATTCTGTCTCTTCCTTAGAGAGAAGAATAGAGGGCACTTAATCAGCTTACAAAATACCCAGCCTACCATTGAATACTGATACTAAGATCACCCTTTATTTACATCACAGCATTAGTCATGCAGGAGCTGTATTTCCTGCACCAACGTAGTTCAGACCTACTGTAGCTAGGCAAGTGGAAAGCTGAGATGGCTAGTTATGCTAAAAACCACACTTTTACTGTTACCCCTTCATCCATCTGTTGGATCTTGTCAGAAACCTGCATTCTTAGCTCTCTGGGGCTATATCTGATTAATGCTTATAGCCCTGATCCTTGAATGGAAATGAGGGGTGTTACTCATGTTTAATTAATTAATAATCACAGCCAAAGTTGAAGCAGCATCTGCTCCTGGCAAGTGGTGAAGACCTCCAAATCTCAGATTTGTAGATGCTCAGCCCCTTTTGGAACTGGGTCCACAGCTGAAGTGCCTGATCAATAACCTTCTTGGTAGTTCAGAATTCTTGTGGGCACCAATCTCTTTCCAGCTGTGACTGCACTGTTTATCCTTTCCCGCCTTTAATTTCATTTTCTGTTGATTAAGAGAAAAGCGGTGACTGGCAAAGTGACTCATCAGCAGGTGCATGGCCTTACAGCTAGAAGCAGCATTGCAGGATTTTGTTCCCTCTGTATACTGTCCAAATAAGTCATCTGATGGTCCCTGGAGGAGACCTGTAAGGATCCTCCTTGTCAATCACTGAAGGAAGCCATGCCCCATCACTACCCCACTCTGGTGGGTCTTTGTCCACCTTGGGGCAGGTAAGCAGCCGAAGACTTTGAAGAGGCTTTACAGGCCAAGATCAAGGAAGCACTTTAGGGTTGGTGTAGAAAAGGGGGAGGGAGATGTAGGCTCACTCAGCTCCACTGTGACCAACCCAGATCCCTACCCATGGCAGAGGGCTCTGCACTGATTCAGTTTCCAGCTCCACAGCCATCAGACTGTCACAACCCTCCCCTGGGCTACCTGCTGCCCCCCATTTCCTAGTGGCACCTGATCAGCCACATCCCATTCAGCCTGATTAGGGTAGCTACCAGGGGTAGGTTACAGAACCCTGCAACATCACTGGTGAGGGGCAATAGGGCTGGTAGCTTGTCAGGACTGTCAGCAGATGGCAGTTCCTCCAAGTCAAAGCCCACCTGGGCCTCCTCCCCAACACCAGCAGTTGGTAACTCTTCCATGTCACTGACCCTCTACAGGGTCAGCGGGTCCTCAGGGACAATCAGCTCCAGTGGTGCCTCAGAACCCCAGCAATTCTTCAAGGTCCACCACAGCAGATGGGTCTAGCTTGTCCTCCTGAGCCCCATCCACAGACCATCAGTAGGCAAGATAAGGGTCCCAGGCCACAGGCAGCACCTGAGGGAGAGGAGAAACTTCCTCCCTCTCCAGGAGCTAAATGCCAGAGTGATCACCTTGTAGCCCGAGTGTATAATTACTTGGAATTTAGAATAGCCAACATAGATTTTAGTGACTCACCCTGAAGGATAAGGGTCCTGGTCCACAATCTGACCACAGATAAATCAAAACTTAAACAGATTTTTTTATGGAAACTCCTACCAGAAGAGGTATACAGAGTTTAGGTATTTATAACAATTTTTATTGCTAACAGCAATGAACAGCATATAATTGATAAGGACACTAACTGATAAATGTATAATGAAATAAGAGTAAACATTAATGTATTTAACAAATCCTATGCAGTTGAGACCAAGCAATAACCAGTTATGATTTCTATTAAAACTATAAGATAGCTTACAAATTAGTGTTACAATTGCTTATACTCACACCAGAAATGATGATGTTCAATTGAAGAGTAGAGCTAATAACTTTGGTATTACTTAGCTAAAATAAAATAATAACTTATCTAAAGAAGATGAAGTAGAGTAGAGTCATGAGTCTGTGATGATCTTCTTTTGAGAAAGCTAAACTCAGTTCAGGAAAGTGGAAGCTTCAAATTCTCTCCTAATTTCAGGGCCTTAAATACCCTTTTTTCATACAGTGCAGGGGGTTACCTTTTATACCCTTCCAAAAATAAGTCAAATTATCTCATTCTTCCTGGCCCTAATATGGGTGTTTTCTGGAAATTGCTAGGGTACTCTCAAATCATTGGTTCAGGGGTTCACTGATGTAATTTTCTAGAATGCTCTCCCATTTTCCTATTTACCAGCTTGTGGGTTTTGTGGTGGATTTGCAAAAATGTTTTCCACCTATTTGTCTGCAAAACATGATCAAAGAACAACTTGTCAAATTCTGCACAGCCTACGCTCTCCTCTTACCTAGTTAGCTTTTCCCTGTTGCATAGACAAATGCAAACCTTGTTGCTTTTTCAAAGTTTGCAGGATTTTATCCTATTGCACATTACTGACTTGCAGACTATGTCACATCTTTTGCAAAGCAATTACATGTAGGCTTTGCCATTCTTGCATTACCAGCTTCTAGGAAGAATTAGTACTAACCTACTTAGTTATACTAAGTAAAATCCATGGTTTCTTAGACTTACATAAAGAAAGATATCTGTATAAATAAATAGAGAGTAAATATATGCATGCAAACTCAATATTGGTATAATCAAAGGTTACAACCCAGGCTCTCCTTTTATACTTCCTGCCCCACCCCCTGACTTCCAGTCTGATGGGCAGGCAGGCTTTGGCTCCGCCAAGCTGAGGTTGGCCTGACCCTCTTTGTCTCTCTCAGAGGAAGGCCACATCCCCTCACTACAGTCCCCTTCTGCATTGTTGCTCAGCCTTCCAAGAGGGTCATGTTTGGTCTTTTCCGTTTTGGAGTAAACTAGGATTTTCACCCAACAGTCCCAGAACCTCACACCAGGCCCACAGCTGAGGTCGAGGTCAATAGTCCTTCTGGTCCCTTAGGTTTGGTTTCTGGTTAATCATACTGATAATAAGAGAACCCAATCCCTAGACCCTGGGTTCCAGCCCAGGACCTTCATAACAAGTGGCTAAGGCCTATCTGATCAGAACATTTGCTTCTCCCTGAGCTACTTCCTCTGTTGGCCCACCTTCTTCCCAGGAGGCTCATATTCTCAGCAGGGCAGTGGGAGAAGTATGAGAGGTCTGTCCCAGCATCAAGCCTCTCATCCCCATTTTCAAGACAGAAAAGTAAAGGAAACTAAATTAACAGAAATAAAGAGCAGCACCTATCTGTCCTACCACTCTGTGCTCACAGACAAATGAAGAATTTGTTAGTCTTTGAAAGTGCCACAAGACTCCTTTTTTGTTTTGCTTAGACTAGAGCCCTGTGGCACCTTTAAACTAACAAATTTCTTCAGGCATAAGCTTTTGTGGGCCACAACCCTCTGCATCAGATGCAGGTAGCTTAGTTCTCTGCTGTGCATCTCTCTGGGAGCCAAAGATGAGATGCCTCTCTGTCTGCCCAGGCTGGACTTTCTGAACTGAAACGATCCCTTTTTTAAGCTCCTCCTTCAGGACTGGCATGCCTGGCAAGTGCAGCAGCTGGCAGGGCCAGGCCAACTGAACTCCAGGCTGTTCTTTAACTCCCTTCTGGTGTGGTGTGGGGTTTATACACCCTGCCACAATGTTCATTTGCTGTTTCCAGTATACCCTATGGTAGGTATGAACATACGCTAAAGGCCAGGTCCTGCCCCAAGGATGTAAAAACCCCAAATGGATAGATGTGAGTAAAGTGGTCGGATGGCAATGGGCCATGTCTTACATCACTGTGCTACCTTACCCAATTAGTGTTCATGCTGGCCAAAGCCTGAGCATTCCCTCTTGGACTCCTTAGCTTACAAATGGCTTTCACATGTTCAGTGCCCCTCTTGGGATCTGGTTTATTTACAAAGTTCAAAAGGAAGTCTAGGCTTCCAGTAGAGGCTTTTCCTTCAACCAGCTTGTTTGCTACATTGCAACCTCTCTAACTGGTTCTGGCTCCTGTGATGGTGACCTGTGCCTCTGGTCAGGCCCCTTGGGAGCCCAATCTCTTCTGAGGAAGTACAGTTCTTACCAAACAAAAAACAGTCTTCAGCCCACTCTCAAATTGGGCCAGTCCCCTCCTTCCTGAGAGTTTATTTTCTGTCCTCAGATTGCAAAGGTTCTTCCTCTGGGTGCAGCTTGCAGCCTTTCCCAGGCTCTGCATCTGTCTCCTCAAATCCCTTCTGGGCTCTTCGAGTGTGTCTCTCTGCCCTCTACAGAGCAGCAAGTCTAAGAACTCCCTGGAATCTTCCTTCCCCATCTGTGTCCTAACCTATAGGCCTCTTTTAGCTATCTCTCCAGAGATCTGATATAGCTACTGTATATGACCCACATGTCACAAGACATTACTCATTCCCCCTCCAATCTGGGGAGACAAGTTAAGTGTTTCATAGGTGGGACTGGGATTCATTGCCCCTTAAAGAAGCCAGCAACCTCGCACATCTTAATAAAATGTTGCAATAAAAATAATTTAAGATTTAGCTGTCAGGTTGCTCTAACACAGCACAGTGTAGAAGGTATGCACACAGCAGAACAAAATGAGGGAAAGTGGGAGCTTTCTGTTGCTTTGAACTTTACTTCACCCTCTGACTTCTAATCTGTGCATTTTGCTTTGGTCCTGTGTCCATTATGTCAATTGCAAAGTTACTTTTGATTTCACTGACCCTTTGAGAACAACCAATGATCTGGTACAATGAACATTTTCATCTGTATTGAAACAATGGGATCCCAGCTGTACACCATTGGGAGTTGATGCATGCCTGTGACATCATCAGAAAAGGGCTAGCCAATCAGAATGGAGCATGGGATTGGACAATCAGTGACCCAACATTACCCATCTGCCTCTGCCATACTCTAATCTTTATTAAATCTAAAGAAAAACAGCATTAAAAGAAAAGATTTCATTGTACACCACAGCAATGTTTGTTTAGTCAGAGAAATTTGTCTTTCTCAGGAGGCCAGTAAATGTGTCTGTAAGAAAAGAAAATGAACATTTCCAGTGCTTAGACTATAAGAATTCCTGGAATCAGCCCAGAGGAACAAAAAGTTTTGGACAAAGTTTCACATACTGCTCAGTGGCAGCAGTATACTTTCCATTGTGGTAGCTGCACCCAAATTAAGCCTGCTGAATAGTATGTTACAAGGACTTGGTCCATCAGAAAATCCCACTCTTTTTGGGCCGTTAAAATCTCAAGAGACTTGGTGGCAAGTTGAATATCAAAGAGAAGGTATAAACTATCCAGCCCTACTCTGGAGTGTGGCTCACTGTAGAAAGGGGGTGTTGGCAAGCTCATAAAAATGGTCATACTGGATCAGACCAATGGTCCGTTGGGGGGCAGGTTTCCACTCCACAATTAAACTCAGCTTGGAACACTCTAGCCAGGAGATCCACTTTCTCGACACTGCAGTAAAAATCAGGGATAGACACATCAACACCACCCTATGCCGAAAACCTACTGATCGGTATAGTTACCTACATCCCTCGAGCTTCCATCCAAAACACATCACATGACCCATTGTCTGCAGCCAAGCCCTGAGATAGAACCGCATTTGCTTTGATTCCCAAGGCAGAGACAGACATCTTAAGGACCTCTATCAAGCATTCTTAAAACTACAGTACCCACCTGGGGAAATAAGAAAACAAATTGACAGAGCTAGACGGGTTCCCCGAAGTCATCTACTGCAGGAGAGGCCCAAGAAAGAAAACAATAGAACGCCACTAATCACCACATATAACCCTCAAGTCAGACCCCTACAACGCATCATTAAGGACCTACGGCCTATTCTAAAAGATGATACCTCACTCTCAAGCCTTGAGAAACAGACCTCTCCTCACCTACAGGCAGCCACCAAACCTTAAATAGACACTCACTAGAAACTACAGACCTAACAACAGAAACATTAAAGCAGACACACACCCCTGCAACAAACCACGCTGCCAAGTCTGCCTACATATCTGCACAATAGATACCATCATAAGTCCTAATCAAGCCAGCTACTTCATCAAAGTCTCATTTATCTGCTCATCTACTAATGTGATCTATGCCATCATGTGCCAGAAATGCCCCAACACCTTATACATTGAGCAAACAGGACACTCCCTGCACAAAACAAGAAATGAACACAAAACTGACATCAGAAATCACAAAAAAACACCCAGATGCTGAGCACTTCCATCTTTCTAATCAGTTAACGACTGTACTCAGAGACATCAATGGGACAGCAAGACTTCAAAGAGAAACAGCTGAACTCGAATTAATATGCAAATTAAATTGGGTGAACGCAGGATTACATTGAGACTATGGGTTCTTTTCCCATTACAAAAGGTAATTTGACTTCAGCCTTCCCCGGGTTTGAACCTAAACAACTGCTCTGATTTGCAGTTACTGTATGACGATCCTATGTTTTACACTCTCTTGCATTTATTTTCATTTCATTCTGTAAGTTCCCCCATCTTTGAAGCATCTGACGAAGTGGGATTTTCTCCCATGAAAGCTCATGTGAAAAATAAATCTGTTAGTCTTTAAGTGCCACACGAATGCTTGGGGTTTTTTGCAGGACTAGACTAACACAGCTTTCCCTTTGGAAACTTCACTGATTTGCCACCATCCGTTCAAACTTCCTGATCTACTGCTCAAGTCTGTGAAGATCCATTCAACCGCTCAGGAAATTCAGTCCCGAAACACCACACTGGCAACTGTGCAGCACTAAATCAAACGGAGGTCCCTTCCCTTTGACTCAGCACAGTGGACAAGCTGGGAGTTAAGTATTCAGAGATATGCAAGTTATTTTAAGTGACTTGCCTGTCTCAGTTCGACTGCTGCCAAAAGGGGCAGACAGTGTAGACCTGCCCTAATCCAGTGTATTCTGTCTTCCAACAGTGACCTGGTATTTATCGATACTTAAAAAGAGAATAAACAGAACAGACAACCATCTAGTGATCCATCCCATGTTGTCTGCTCCTAGCTTCTGGCAAAAAAAGGCTTGGGACACTCAGAGCATGGTCTTGCATCCCTGCCGACTCTCACTAATAGCTGTTGATGGACCTATCCTCAGAAATGTATCTAGTTCTTATTTGAACCCCGCTATAGTCTTGGCCTTCACAACACGCCCATCAAGGAGTCATGTAGGTTGACTATGTGATGTATGAAAAAATACATCCTTTTGTTTGTTTTAAACCTGCTGCTTATTAAATTTATTGGGTGACTCCTAGTTTTGGTGTTATGAGAAGGAGCAGATAACTCTTCCTTATTTAATTTTTCCACATCAGTCATGATTTTATAGACTCCCATCATATCCCCCCTTAATCATCTCTTTTCCAAGCTGGATAGTCTGTCTTTTTAATCTGTCCTCACACAGAAGCTGTTCTATGTCCCTAATTGTTTTTGTTGCCCTTCTCTGTGTCTTTTCCAGCTCTAATGTATCTCTTTTGCAATGGGGCAACCAGATCTGCATGCAGTATTCAAGACCATCATGGATTTATAGATGTATTATATTTTCTGTCTCATTACTGTATCTTCTTCTTTGGCTGTCCCTCAATATAAGAATGATGTCTGCACAAAGCATTCATTGATGGGTTTTTAGGTGGCTAAGAGCCCGATTTGTGGCATGAAGATTTTCCTGTAGAGGTGACAGGTGTCATCTTGGAGGAGACATAGTTGTTGAAGGAGTGTTGTGTACTTTCTTCCGTCCTTTTTAGCTTCTCTGTCCCATGAGCATTACTATTTGCATCAAAACGGACTATAGCTTGATGTATGGTATGGCACCACAGTGTGTTGTTCTGTGCCAAGTCCTTCCACTTTGTTGGTTAGATGCCACCCTTTTTAAGGTGTACTTTTCAGTATGTATTTGAAGTGTTTCCACAGCCTTTAGCAAGCCCTTCTTCTCTGACTTAACAGAGAGAAGAGGACTTGCCTCGGGAGGCTAGTGTCTGGCATATGCACACAGTGGCTAGCCCAAGAGATTTGGTATTTCATGACCTCTGCTTCTACACTGCTGATGTTGGCTGCAAAGAGAATGCTGGTGTTATTGTGCCGGTCTTGCCAACTGATCCTGTGGATCCTCAAAAGACATCACTGCTGGAACAGCTCCAGCTGCTTGCGATGTCATTTATAGGGCACTCAAGCCTCACACCCATAGAGGGAAATAGGGATGACAACTTCCTTGTAAACTGAAATCTTGGTGACTCTTTGCAGATCTCTTATTGAGGACTCATTTAAATAGTCTTATGGTCTGGCATGGTGGATCCTGTATTCATGTCTGTGTCAATGCTGGTTGTTTGGGAGAGATGGCTACCAAGCTATAGGAAATGGTCTCCATTTTCCAGGGGTTCTCTGCTGATAGTGATTTGTGGAGAACAAAGGGTAGTTTGTGCAAGTGAGGGCTGGTAGACTACTTTGTCTTTTCTAATGTCAGGAGAGAGGCCCAGATTATGACATGCACTTACAAAAAGATTTAGGGTGCTTTGCTATGTGTGTGGGAGGATGATGCAATCATCTGCATGCTAAGGGTCAATGATGTTAATTCTCATGTTTTCACATTTTGTTTGAATCAGAGGCGTTGCCACCCCCTGCTTTCTGGCTGGGTCCCTTACTCTTTATGGTGGGCCCAGCCAGGTCTGCTTCTGGTCACATGACCAGAAGCTTCCCACCGACTCTCTAGTTGCCTAGGAACTGGAGCATCAGTAGGAGGTGGGAAGGGGAGAGGGAGGAGGCAGAGGAGCAGCCACTCCAACTCAACTGCCCATGGCTGCTTCTCCACCTGCAGCATTGCTGCCCGTCACCACCCCCTGCCACAGCTGCAAGCTTGCACCACTGCTAGGGGCTGAGCTGGGTGGATGGGCCTGCTGACCAAGTGCCCACCCAGGCCCACCTGCAGCTACACCCCTGGTTTGGAGTTGGCCACCCATACAATGCTCAATCCTGATTCCATTAGGAAGGCCGTTCCGGACGAGAATCAGGATCGTGGAAAGGTAAATGGAAAAGCGTTTTGGAGCAATGATATGGCCCTGCTGGACACCAGTGTGAATAATAAATGGTTCAGTCCCTGAGCTATTGAACAGAGTGGTGGCAGTCATCCCATCACAGAATAGTCTAACGATGAAAATGAATTTCTGTGTACAGCCAAGAACCTTCCATAGGGCATTCCAACTGATACATTCAAAGGCCTTAGTTAGGTCAATGAATGCCATGTACAGTTCCTGGTGTTGTTCTCTGCACTTCTCCTGAATCTGTTGCACTAACCATCATGTTGGTTACACCTTGAAATGGCTGAAGTCACACTGTGATTCAGGGAGAAATTCCTCAACAAAGAGGAGTAAGCAGTTTAATAGGATCTAAGCAAGGATTGTCCCTGTGATGGAGAGGAGAGAAATCTCTGTAGCTCTCACACAAAGATTTGTCCTCTTTCTTGAATATTTTACAAAGGTGATGGAGTTTGCACGGGAGCACCTTCCCCCAGTTTAAAAAAAAACTCAGCTGGGATGCTTTTTGGGCCAGGTGACTTGTGATTTTTTTGTCCAATTGATGGCACATTGGACTTTCTCAAAAAATGGGGGGATCAGAAAGGTGTTCTGCTAGTGAACACTTGATGATGTCTTCAGAGACCATGGTTTCACAGTTTAGTAGGCTCTCAAAATGCTCCTCCCAGCGTACTGGTGATGGTAATGTCCTTAAGAAGACTGGAGCCATCCTGGGAATGTAAGGCATTTGGATCTTTGAAACTTGGCCCTTATATAGATTTTGTTGCTTGAAAGAAGCTTCTCATGTCATCTTGGTTTATGAAACACCGGATCTCAGAGGTCTTCCCTTGCCACCATTTGTTTTTGATGTCACCTAGCCTCCTTTGGACTTCAGCTTTGGGCTGGTGATAGGCTTCATGTTTTCATTGTTTAGAGGGGTCATTTTTCCAATTGCAGAGTGCATTTCTTTTCTCTATTTCCAGATTGTTTTCATCAAACCAAGTCTTGGTGCTGCAGTGAGCGAAACCAGTTGGCGCAATTCTCAGAATGCTGGTGTACATGCTCCCTGGATAGCGTGTCCCTTACCAAGATGGTGGCTACATTCTAGACTAGCTTAAGCATTGGAATCATCCTGACATGCCGCCCAACGTACAGTCAGTTACGACAGTCTGGTCTTGGGGTGGCATCAGTGCTAGAAAGGCACACACTGGAAAAAAGAAGTTGCATTTTTATACCCAGGGTGCAAATGGGAAAGTGTTTTTGATGTAGACATGGAAATGAGACATACTCCATTTGGTTCAGCGTGGAGGCTACAACTGTATTAAAACAATTAACAGGGGCCATTCATCACCACTACTATGCATCAGGGCTGTTGCTGTGGGGATTTCAGCTGGACATGAGCAGCCCTGGGTTTTGCAGACCAGAAGGCAATTATGAAGGCAATGGTTTCTCTGCACTTCCAGTCCTGTCTAGGGAATCTGGCAGGAGATCCCCACAAGAAAATACAGGACCACCTGTCAGATAGCTGTACTCTGCTCTCTCTAAGCAGTTCCGGGAAGGTAAACTTAATTTCACTGTGTGGAATCACTGCATCCTCTGTCATTTTCATATATTTATCAGTTTCCTGGCTCAGTTCCTTCCTTCCTTGGTCTGTCTTGGCAGATCTGGCAATGAAACATTTCTGACCAGACGAAGACAACTCCAGGGAAAAAAGGGTAAAATTTGTCCAACATCCTTATTTTTATAATCAAATGAATAGCTTTTGCTATGCTTAAACCCATATCCCACAAGTGAATAACGATCACCTGAACCACAGAGTAGATGAGGGGCATTAGCTGGGCCCAGAGCACATTCTTCCTTCTCCTCCATCTCAGGCAGGCAGCCACAGTGGGGAAGCCAAACTAGGTTTCCCAACTTTGCTGGGTGTCAGTGAGTAATACTGTTTTGCAGAATACAACTCTCCTCATGTATCCAGATATCCAAAGATGTGGCCTTTCTAACTTATTTCCTTAGAGAAGCCACCCACAGGACCTAAAACACTGACACCAGTTCTCAATAGATTGTATCTCATCTGCTTCCCTTCCTAACACTGCAGCTGATGTAACAGCCCTTTTCTAAATGAATGAGAGAGTAAATCCTCTGAAGATAAAGCTGAAAAACGCAACTCTGTTCAATGCTGCTGCAAACTGAAACCCAGCAAAAGAAAATTCCCACGTCCATGGATGAACAATGGCCCGAAACATCAAGGCTGACGTGCAAGGAATGCTTTGTAATGTCTGCACAGAGCAAATACCCTCTTCCCTGCTCTCATCCAACACAATCTTGGTACTATATCAGGGCTCATCTGCTTTTGTCTGACAAAGTCAATATGACCTTTCGTTGTTCCACTTGCATGTCTCTCATGGATAACACCATGTCTGACTCATCATTCTTTGATTCAGAAACTAACTCCCCGACCCTAAAAATCTCAAAAAGAAAGTCGTCCAGTAAAGGGTATCTTAAATAGTATCACCATAGTGCCACCACTACAAACCTTGGGAGCACAGTGACTAAATCTCTTAAAAACCTGAATAGAGTACAGCTTTCTGGGATCTATCCTAGGACCACTTGAGCATGACCAGCCTGGTAGGAAAACCCAGTGCAAGAATCAGAGAATCCTTCTACCTTTGTGCAAAAAGTAATACTTGCTAACCAACCATAAGTGTAAGTGACACCAGAGACTTGATGTTCCAACTCTACCATCAACTGAATTACCTGAGATTCTGGGATAAGCTGTACATAACAGAGGCCCTAGCACACCCTGAAATCCATGAATTCCGAAAATGTGCTTTGTAAATTCAGAGCATCCATGGGCAATGGGGATTTCCTGCTTGTTGACGTTCTGTCAATGGCCAAGATTCCACGTGGCTTGAGGCACTGCCATTGGTCCCTTTTGTCTTGTGGTACTAATTCACAGAACAGATCAAAGAATCATAGAATCATAGGGTTGGAAGGGACCTCATGAGGTCATCTAGTCCAACCCCCTCACAAAAAAGTAGGACCACTCCCACTAAATTATCCCAGCCAGGGTTTTGTCCAGCCAGGCCTTAAACATCTCCAAATACGGAGATTCCACCACCTCCCTAGGTAGCCTATTCCTATCCTTCACCACTCACCTAATAAGAAAGTTTTTCCGAATATCCAGCCTTGACCTCCCCAGCTGCAATTTGAAACCATTGATCCTTGTTCTGTCCTCTCTTACTACTGAGAACAGCTGAGCTCCATCCTCCTTAGAGCATCCCTTCAAGTAGCTGAAGGTTGCTATCAAATATCTCCTCAGTCTTCTCTTCTGCAGGCTAAATAAACCTAGTTCCTTCAGTCTTTCTTCATAGGTCTTGTGCTCCAGCCCCTTCATCATTTTTGTTGCCTTCCACTGGACTCTTTCTAATTTGTCCACATCTTTTTTGTAGTGGGGAGGCCAAAACTGAACACGGTATTCCAGATGTGGCCTCACCAGAGCCAAATAGAGGGGAATCATCACATCACTCGATCTGCTGGCAACACTTCTTCTGATGCAGCCAAGTAAGCCATTGGCCTTTTTGGCAGCAAGAGCACACTGCTGACTCCTATCCAGCTTTCCATCCACCAGGACCCCCAGGTCCTTTTCTACAGTGCTGCTAATTAGCTGATCACTCCCCAGCCTGTAGCAGTGCATGGGGTTTTTGCATCCCAAGTGCAGGACTTTGCACTTGTCCTTGTTGAACCTCATGAGATTTCTATTGGCCCACTGCTCCAATTTGTCAAGGTCTTCCTGAATCTTCTCCCTGCTCTATAGCATGTCTACCGTTCCCCCCAGCTGGGTGTCATCTGCAAACTTACTGAGTGTGCAATCTATCCCATCATCCAGACTATTAATGAAAATGTTGAACAGAACTGGCCCCAGGACCGACCCCTGGGGCACACCACTCATTACTGGTTGCCAACTAGACATGGAGCCATTGATTCCTACATGCTGAAACCATTGATCTAGCCATTTCTCTATCCATCTTACAGTCCACACATCCAACCCATATTTCCTTAACTTGCCAATGAGAATGCTGTGGGAAACTGTATCAAAAGCCTTGCTAAAGTCAAGGTATATCACATCAATGGCCCTTCCCGCATCAACAAATCCAGTCATTTCATCACAGAAGGCAATGAGGTTGGTCAGGCATGATTTACCCTTGGTGAATCCATGCTGACTGTTCCTGATCACTCTATTTTCCTCCAAGTGTTTCAGGATGGATTCTTTGAGAATCTGCTCCATGATTTTTCCAGGCAGTGAGGTGAGGCTGACAGGTCTGTAATTCCCTGGATCCTCCTTTTTGCCTTTCTTGAAGATAGGCACTATATTTACTTTTTTCCACTCCTCCAGCCCCACCCCCATTCACCACGCGTTTTCAAAGATAATGGCCAGTAATACTGCTATCTCATAAGCTAGCACCCTCGGATGCAGTTCCTCCATCCCATGGAGTTGTGCACATCCAGCTTCTTTAAGTAGTCCCTAACCTGACCTTCCATCACCAAGGGCCTCTCTTCTTCTCTCCAATCTGCCATACCCAGTATAGTGGGTTGGGAGCTGGCCTTGCCTGTGAAAACAGCATTGAGCACTTCAGCTTTTTCCTCATTCTCCATCACGAGGATACTTGCCCTATTCAGTAAGGGACCTACACTATCCCTGATCCTCTTCTTGTTATTGACATACTTGTAGAACCCCTTCCTGTTATCCTTCACATCCCTTGCTAGCTGCAACTACAATTGTCCTTAGGCCTTTCTTATTTTATCCATGCAGTCCCGAGCAAGATCTTTATATGCCTCCTTAGTCATCTGTCCAAGCTTCCACTTCCTATAAGCTTCCTTTTTATGCTTTAGCTCAGAGCAGAATTCTCTGTTAAGCCAGCTGGGCACCTTCCACATTTGCTGTTCTTTCTGCTCATTGGAATGGTATCTTCCTGTGCCCTTAGCAGAGTTTCTTTAAAATGCAGCCAGCTCTTTTGGACGCCTTTTCCCTTCAGATCAGCCTCCCAAGGGATCCTGCCCATCAGTTCCCTGAGGGGAGCCAAAATCTGCTTTTCTGAAGTCTAGGGTCTGCATTTTGCTTCTTTCCTTTTTTCAATTAATCAGCATCTTGAACTCTTATTATCTCATGGTCATTGCTGCCCAGGTTGCCATTCACTTCTACGTCCCCAATCAACTCTTCTCTGTTTGTGAGCAGCAGGTCGAGAGGTGCAAGGCCCCTAGCTGGTTCTTCCAGCATTTATACCAGGAAGTTATCCTCAGCACTCTCCAAAAACTTCCTGGATTGCCTGTGCACTGGTGTATTGCCCTCCCAGCAGATGTCAGGATAATTGAAGTTCCCCATGAGAACCAGGGCCTGTGATCTCGAAACTTCTGCCAGCTCTCCACAGAATGCCTCATCCACCTCCTCCTTCTGGTCTGGAGGTCTATAGCAGACACCCACCATGACATCCCCCTTGTTGACCTCTCCTCTAAACTGAACCCACAGACTTTCAACTGGCTCATTTCCCCTTCAATAATGGAGCTCTGAGCAGGCATAGAGCTCTTTTACATATAGTACTACTCCTCCCCCTCTTCTTCTCTGCCTGTCTTTTCTGAACAATTTATACCCATCCTTGGCAGAGCTCCAGTCATGCAAGATATCCCACCATGTCTCTGTTATTCCAATTATATCATAGTTCCTTATCTTCGCCGGTACTACCAATTCTTCCTGCTTGTTTCCCAGGCTCCTCGCATTCATGTGCAGGCACCTAAGATATCAGGCTGATTGCCCTACTTTCCTGTGTCGATTTTCAATTCTATCGCACCTACCTCCTTGCATTTTCTCCCGGCGTTGTCCTCCCACACTTGCCATAGGTATTAAAGCTTCATTAGAACATCTAATACAATTATTTGGATCCTTCCCTCCCATGTTCCAACTACCCTCTCTTTTATCCCTGGTGTTACAGTCCTAGCAACCCCCAAGTTCCATCCCTCCCCCCAGGTCTCCCACATTGTCACTTACCTGTGGGCTTTGGTCTCCTCCCCCCTTCAAACCTAGTTTAAAGCCCTCCTCACTAGGTCAGCCAGTTGATGTCCGACTATGTTCTTCCCCTTCCTCAACAGATGGAGTCCATCTCTGCCTAGCAGTCCTTCTTCCTGGAACAGCATTCTGTGGTCAAGGAAGCCAAAGCCCTCCTGACGACACCATCTTTGCAGCCAGGTGTTCACCTCCAGGATGCATCTGTCTCTGCTCAGCCCCCTACCCTTACTGGAAGGATCGAGGAGAACACCACCTGTGCTCCGAACTCCTTCACCCGCGCTCCCAGAGTCCTGTAGTCACCTTTGATCTGCCAAGGATCACCTCTCACAGCCTGATCGTTGGAGAGAGGGAAGTGCAGGCCACAGTCCCTGCAAGTCCACACCAGGATCTAGGTAGAGAGATACATGCTCAGGATGTCTGTCTGGCTACAGGCACAGGTGGAGGAGACAGAAGGGGCACTGGCACAAGCAGTGTGCCTCCTCTTTACCATCATGGCCTCACCAGCTCCTCCCCATACTCCCCTGTTTTCAGTCCCCCTGTTTGCAAGCTCCCCCTGGTCGCTCAGCCACTGGCTTTTAAGGCTATCTTTGCGTAGGTCAGCCCTTGCCCCTCATTAAACACGCAGGGGAAGAGTGATCACAAGGCTCATTGAAGCTGGTGATCAAAGGTGAGCAGGGAACAATGGTCCAAACAGCCCCCAGACAATCACACAATCACAGTCCAAATTCCCGCAGTAACTGACAACTAACAGAAATCACCTATAGGGAAAGACACAAACACACAGTTAACAATTCACTCACCCAAGCTTTGCTCTCTCCCTTGCTTCTTCAGCTAGGGAATCACCTTTGCCTCCTTCTCAGGGCTTCACCAACTCCTTCCCTCTCCAACTCCCCTGTTCGCAAGCTCAGATCATTGACAAGCTCTGTAACACAAATAATTGACAAGGTCCATAATACAAATACGCACACCAAATACTTTATTCTCAGGGGCTGTGAGCTCACAGTCTGTACCAATGTTCCCTCTAATTACTCATAGACTATGTGTGCAAACAATTTCTTTGTGTGCACAAAAACATTTCTTTGTAAGCACCAATATTAGCACTATTGAATTTTTTTGTTTGCACTTTATTTTGTTGTGTACGTAGGTTTCATGACTGGTGTGCATGTGCACATGCACACAGCTTAGAGGGAACAGTGGTCTGTACCACTGCCATGTTGTCACTCCAGAAGTGATCCCTAAATAGCGGTGGCCACTAAATGGTGGGGTTGGGGGGGTTCCAGAAATGTGACATCATTGGTGATGTCATAAACATTCATTCCTCTGGGCTACACTGCGCTCCTTGGAAGTATATTTTGAAGACCACAGTACCTGATGAGTTCAAATGGACCTGCAATTCACCGTATAGCAATTACTTTTGCCAAGAGAACACCCCATTGAGTTCTGACACCAACCTGTCCCAAAGCCTTTAGGTCTTCTCATGTTTCCCTGGTGACAACCTCACCTCCACGTGCTTCTGTTTCCCCATCTGTAAAACTGAGGTAGCGTTACTTATCTCCTTTGAAAAGTGCTTTGAACTCTGTTGATGAAAAGTGCTAGATAAGAGCAGGGATTATTTCACAGGCATTATTAATGCAATTGTAAGATCTATTATCACATATTGCGGTGCTGCTAGCCATAGATTAAAGGTGCACTCAGGAGCCATCAAACTGCATGCAAAATGTAGATGGCTGGTGATCGCCTGTTGCTCTCTGAGACATACTTTCTTGGATGCTATTGTGGTGGACAAAAATAATTCTTGTAGTTTTGCCAATTTTTCAAACAAGGAGAAAAGAAACACCTGCCACTCAGTGCAATTAAATCCCAGGCATACTAATTGGACACTAAGACCTTTCAATTCTTTCCCCTCCTGATGGTACTACCAGACTTCCAAACAAAGTCTGAGACAGTCTCAACAGATGAAGCCATTTATCTGTCTCTTTTCCCCTTACAAAATGAAAGTCATCAAGATCATAGGCAACCTGTGAAGTCAAGATTCACTTATTACTGGTCACTTTAATCTGTAACTAAACTGTTCAAATGCTAGGCACAAATAACCTCACATTGGCATAGCTTAGTCAAAGTAAAACTGCCCTTTGAATGTAAACCCTCGTAGGTTGAAGAGAGGAGGGTGCATAGGCCGCAATATGAAGGTTGATTCATTGCTTTTTGTCCATTCTATCAAAACCTATCCCTATATACAATACCTTTGGTCTCTGAACAATATTCCCATGCTATACTCCACCTTGTCGTGGTAATGCTGCACGGTAATCCATAGCACCTGGAGCGTTCCTGTAGATGAAGCTATCTCTATACACCCACCAACTGGTCCTGCACCTAGAGCAGAGGTTCCGAACCTTTTCTCTGCTGTGGCACACCTTGATATCTTTAAGTATTTTGAAGCACACCACTAGATAATCTCTAAATGAACTCATGAATATTCATGAGCCAATCCAGCCCTCTTCAAGTAGTTTTTCAAAAAATTCCATGACACACCTGTTCAGGCCTGACGGCACACTGCTGTGCCATGGCACGCTGGCTGGGAAACTGTGACCTAGAGAACCTGACTGACCCTAACCACTGTAACAGAGTGCTGCCCCACTGAAGGAAGGGGCTGACACAAATATGCTCCAGGTACCAAAGTTTTTTCCTCCATTTTTGTACTTGTGAAATTCCAACATTGTCCTTTAATGAAAACCCAGCGTGGATGCTTGCTAAGATCAGATCTCCAGCTTGACTGCTGTAAAACCTATAAACTGCCATCCATACAAAGGATGCCACTGGAAGAGCCAAAGCCATCCATCCATCATATTTCAATATCAACCCAGACTGCCCTTCTTTCCTGTGCACATCAACGTAGGTTCCTCCATATGGGCCCTAAATATACTGTGGGCCTGACAGACTCATTTGCTGTATTTTGTCAAGACGGACACTCCCCACAAATATCTGTCCAACAGCTTGCCTGCAAACCCAGATACCATGCTACTTTGTTTATCTTTGTGTCCTTATCTCTCTCTGCTTGCCTTCCTTGTGCTATAATGATATCACTTCTGAATACTGTCATTTATGTTTTATCCGTGTTGGCTCTGAGAAAGTGCCCTGGGATTGCAGCAGCCACTTCTTTTTATGCTTTGCTGAAAAACAGGTGGGGTACAAACAGTTTGCTCCCTCCCCACTCTGCAAGCAGAGGCAGTCGCCTCTATGGCCTTAGCCCCATCCATCTCTGAACTGGATTCAAAGGCATTTGAACCATAACAGTAATAAGGTCAACTTAAATGGCTCTACTGGCTTAAGTTGACTTTATAAAGTCACCTTTAATGGCCACATTTTGTTAAGTTAACTTTATAAAGTCAGCTTAACCCTTAAAGTCAACTTTAAGAGTGAGAGTTATTAAGTCGGCTTAAGCAAGTGCTTAAGCCGACTTAATAAACTACATATGTGGCCATGGAGTAGTTTAAGTCAACTTAAGCCAATTTAAGCCGCCAGTGTAGACATAGCCAATGTGAGGTAGGTGAATATTAGTTTTGAACCTATTATGCAGACTGCTCTCTGTGCCTCAGTTTTCCATGAGAGGGGGGAGAATTATGAGATTAAAAGGGTAAAGCTATATCAGAAAGAAATAACACAGAAAAAGGAGTCAGGGATTAAAGAGAAAAGAAACACAACAGATTATGGGATTTTGTTCATATCTTCCATCTATTGCCTTACATTATGTGCAGGCCCCCTGTGGGTCTTACTCAAGCAAAATTTCCACTGACTTCAAAAAGGGAGAATGAGACTAGGTTAAAGCTAAAGGGATATCTCCATATATTATTTGTCCTTGAATGCTCTTAACCTATTTTTTAAATAAAATTATTTAGTTTTTTCCTACTTTCGATCTTTCTATTGTGATAGAAAAAGAGGGGAAAGTTTAGAAAATTCAAGTCCTTTCCTACATAAATGCCCTATAGATCTTGTCCTGCCATCAGCTTTGATTTCAGTGTCACTGGAAGAACAGGTAAGTACCCTATCATCTTCTCAGCCTTCTGTTCATTCAGCTCAGACTTTCTCAAAGGGCTGCATGTGAGAGGTGGGAAAGATGGTTTATGGATCTATAGTGGTATATTGGGCTTTCATTGATTCTTTCTCCTTTACTTGTGCTTTTGTATTACTCTTCATGAAGATGGATAGACCTGCTTTTCCTTGAAATTAGCCCTAATTGCACAGATATTAATATATTCTCAGAGTGCTTGTGAAAGGTCACTTTACAAGCAGTTATGTATAAATTGCATTTTTATTAAATCACTTACAGTAATTCTCTTCCAGAATCCTGAGTGCTACAAATGATCTTGGAGCAATTTAAAAGAAACTGAAGCATCTTGTTTGTTTCTCTCATGTCTAAATGAGTTGCTAGTGCAAGTTTTCTTTGAAAGTAAGAATAAAGAGTTCTGTAGCTATTAAGTAAAGGTTTTACTGCTTTCATAGTAAGCAGATGTCTAGGTTGAGCTATGGTTCCGGGCCCAAAGAACTGCTCAGTTTCTTCATGGATTAATGTTCACAACTTGGAAAGTTCCAAAGGGGTATCCATGTTAGTCTAGTTCAGCAAAACAAACAAGGAGCCCTGTGGCACTTTTAAAGACTAAAAATTCTACCACATCCTATTACGTGCTGTAGAAAAATCATGAAATAAACTACCATGTGAAAAAGTTTGTATAGATCCAGCTTACTCTAAAGTAAAACGTGCTTTTTCATCAAGCAAAAATTGGCAACATTGGAAGGAGTTTCATTAAAGAGTGACTTTTTTGTTTATCTTTGCAGAGACAAGTAAACTAGGAGAATGTGAAGTAGTCCATTGCCAAAACAAAGCCCCTGTAGAAGTTACTATTGGGTTTGCTGATTCGACAAGAGACTTCAACCACTATGATGAGACAAATTCCACTTCAGCAAAACAAACAAGAAGTCTAGCGACACTTTTAAAGATGAACCAGTTTATTTATTGCATGAGTTTTCGTGGGAGAAAATCCCACTTTGTCAGATGCTTGAAGATGGGGATCTTGTTTCCCCCCTCTTCAGGCTTCTGACAAAGTAGGACTTTCCACCAAGAAAGCTCATGTGATAAATAAATTTGTTAGTCTTTAAAAGTGCCACCAGATTCCTTGTTTGTTATGACAAGACACGTTAACCATGGTTCTCCTCAGAAAAACCTACTTTTGTCTTATTGGAGAAGAGATATCACGTAGCCTGGTGCAGAGCCGTAAAGCTCTGTTTTACTGTGGGGAGCGCGTTCCACTCAGAATACACCCCTTGCCATTAGCGGTGCTTGGAGCCAGCACCACAAAACCCGCCCTTTAATAGAGCGGCTGTACTGAGCTTCTCCAGCCCTGCCGTAGTTACGGTTCTGGCCTAGTGATGTGAGCAAAGGCCTGGGAACAGAGAGAATACTAAGCTATAAATCCTAGCTAAGCAACCATTTCTCTAACCTATAGGAAGTCCCTTAATTTCACTGTTCCAGTTAACCTGAGTGGAAAAACTGAATAAAAGAACTCCCGAATTCACAGGATTTCTAAAAACCAGCTTCCACAGTGTAGTTGACCTGAAGTTTCCTAGATATTAATAGAATGCTAACTTGTAAATAGTTGAGGTTTTTGGTTCAATTCATATGAGTCATGAACTGAAGGGTGCTCATCAAGGCAAAATAAACTTTCTGCATGTTGAGAAAAGCATGATTAAGTCTTCATGCCTGACAGAAAAAGCCTGTGGGAATAAACACTGGATAAATTTAGCTTGCATATAGCTATTTGTTATTAGTTTATCTAGATTTGAGCTAAATGCCTGCTCCCTGGTCTAGTGAGCAACCTCACACCTGTGCTTTTAACACACCTGGTATTCCTATTAAAAGTGGTATATTTAATTTTAAAGGTGTTAACTGAGATGAGAGTTCCTCTGTCAGGAATAAGTGCAATATTATTAGACTTGCGAAGGGATGGCTTGACAAGGATATCACACGCTGTCAGTGCAGGATTCTGAATTCGAGAACAAAGCAGTGGAGGAGCAGGGGTGACTGGTTAATGGAGGAGCATTAGGAGTATTCGAGACAATCAGAAAAATGTGTGGAGTTGGAGGAGAAGCAAAACATGCAAAAGAAGGAGGCTGAGGAAAAGTTAAGGAAGGAAGAGAAGAAACTCCTGGCCCAGCATGTCTACCCTGATTGTGGGATGAAGTAGTGAGACATGGAGTTTCCAAAGTACATGTCTGAGAGTCTACTGAAGGTCATGAGCTGGAGGGTCGAGCGCCATGAATCATGGAGACTCACAGAATTGCCTCAAAGTTACTATGTGGTACAAAATATACAGAACAATTCCTGAGAGAGATAGACATTGAGCTATAGACCACTACACCATCACGAGTATCATATTCACTTCACACCTGATCCACTGTGCCAGAAAGAGAAGAGATACACAAATGATTCATATAGTTCTTATGAATGACAAAATTATGCCTACTGGCTTATGTGTGCGCATACTTTCACCAAGTTAGGGCAGCTGATATATCTGTTTTTTTAGTCTCAAATGAATATCAGTGCAAGTGAAAAGAAAGGGATCTATATTTACCCAGTTGCTGAATAAACACATCTGAATACCAGGCAACAGCCTCAACACACTATAACATAATTTCAGTGGCCATACAACCTCATTATTCAGCCTCAGTTAACTTGTCGGACAGTTCCAGTATGTGACTACAAATGGCCTCCCATGCAGCCTTTCCTGTAGCAGAGTGGTTAACAACCTGAGGGAGGGTGGGACTCCAGGGGAGGCATGATGAGACCATCGAAATTGAGGTCATTTGGCCCCCAAGCTCTGTTCTGGGCTCAGCAGCGTCGAGCTCCACATTGGATGGAGCAGATGGCAGCACACACGCACCCCAGTTCCTCAATGGTCAGATGCCCACCTAGAGAGAAGCAGAACCAAGCCATTGGGGCTCTGGAACAGCCCCATCCATCCCAACAGAGCCTGCCTACATTACCTTCAGTCCACAAGGGATGTAAAGAAGCAGAGCCACATGGGGCATGCGGTGGTATCTGTGCTGGGAAAAACTTAGATTCTTACTCAAATAAGAGTAATGTATTATTATATAATTTAGAATTATTATCATTATGTGTTTTTATACGGGTTATATATGTTTATGACCAGTGAAGAGGTGGGGCAAGATAGGGCAAGGCAGAATGTGGGGGCATATGTTTTATCTAGTGTTATCTAGGGGGTCTGTCACTCAGAAAGATTGGGAACCACTGTACAGCAAATTGTAGGGTGATAAGAAACTAATTTGTTGATTGTCTGTAATTACACCCCATTTCATAACTGTCTATCCAAAAGTACTCTCTATTATCCTCACATATACTACATGCCCCAGTCACATGCATTTTATCTTTTTAATGCTAGTCTTGGCACAAAAAGTGAGCATGTGCTAATAAAGTTTGTGGCTAACACAAAGCTGGAAGATATTAGTGACAAAGAGAAGGACCAGGATATCAAAGAAGAAGATTTGTAGAGCCCTGTGCGGATACAAATAAGTGGATCCATATCCAATCTGCATCCGCAAAAAATGGTCCGCGGATATCCGTGTTGTATCCGCAGATGCGGATATAATGTGGATATCCATGGACATTCGCATATTTGCAGGGCTCTAGCTCTGTGCAGATAAAAATATGTGTATCCGTATCCGATCTGCATCTGCAAGAAATGGTCCGCGGATATCCATATTGTATCCATGGATGTGGATATAAGGCGGATACCTGCGGATATCCGTGGATTTGCAGGGCTCTAAAGATCTGGATGATCTTGTAAACTGGAGCAATAGAAAGAGGATGACATTTAGTAGTGGAAAGTACAAAGTAATGCATTAAGAGAATAATAAGAATTTTTTCTATAAGCTGGGAATGTGTAAGTTGGACGTGACAGAGGAGGAGAAGGATCTGGGCATACTGGTTGGTCACAGGATGACTATAACCACCAATGTCATGTGACAATGAAAAAAGCTAATATGATCCTAGGACGTAACAGGTGAGGTATTTCCAGTAGAGATAGGAAGGTGTTAGTAATGTTACATAAGGCACTGGTGAGATCACAGCTGAAATATTGTGTTAGTGAGACCTCATCTGGAATATTGTGTGCAGTTCTGGTCCCCACATGTTTTAGAAAAATGGATTTAAACTGGAACAGCTGCAGAGTGGGGCCGTTAGGATGATCGAAGGAATGAAAAACCTGCCTTGTGAGAGGAGACTCAAAGAGCTTGGCTTGATTAGCCTAACCAAAAGAAGGCTGAGAGGAGATACAATTGCTCTCTATAAATACATCAGAGGGATAAAACACCAGTGAGGGAGAGGAATTATTTAAGTTTAGTGACAATGTGGACACAAGAACAAATGGCTATAAATTGACCATCAGGAAGTTTAGACTTGAAATTAGATGCAGGTTTCTAACTATAAAGAGTGAAGGTCTGGAGCAACTTTCCAAGGGAAGCTGTGGGGCCAAAAACCCTAGCTGGCTTCAAGCCTGAGCTTGATAAATTCATGGAGGGGATGGTATGATGGGATGGCCTAGTTTGGCATGATTGGTAAGAGTGTCCAATGGTCTGTGATGGGATGTTTGATGGGGTAGGTACTGAGTTACTAAAGAAACTTATTTCTTGGTTGTCTGTCTGGTGAATCTTGCCCACATTCTCAGGGTTTAGCTGATATCAGGAACAATGTTCCCTGTAAGCTGTGTGGGCACGCGGGCATGCAGCTGCACAGCCCACAGCAGCTGCCCAGCGCAGGGAAGGCTGCCGGCCACTCAGGGCCAGCAGCCAGAGTCCCAGCTCAGAGCTCCTCTGGAGCAGGGAGTTATTAAAACTCCCACCCACAGAAGCTCTAACGGAGCATGCCCAGAATGTCTGAGCATGCCCCGTTACTGCTCCTCTGGCCCCAGGAGCTGTGGCTGGGCCATGCTACTCCAGCAGCAGGGTAAGATTGCGGAAAGGGGTTGAACAGGGTGGGAGGTTACCAGGGGAGTTGGCCCGCGGCGGGGAGGGCCAGCAGGATAGCCGCCTGAGGCTCTTAGAGGGAACATTGAATTCGGGAAGGAATTTTCCCCCAGGGTAGATTGGCAAAGTTCCTTTGGGGCTTTTTTGCCTTCCTCTGCAGCATGGCGCAAACTCACTTGGCTGGTGGATTCTCTGTACCTTTAAATCTTTAAACCATGAACTGAGGGCTTCAATAACTCGGTTGTAGGTTAGGGGTCTTTTACAGGACTGAGTGGCTGAAGTTCTACGGCCTGCACTGTGCAGAAGGTCAGACTAAAGTGATCATAATGGCCCCTTCTGACCTTAAAATCTATGGGTATGGTATTGAAGGTACTATAGTCCAACTGAATTAGTTAGCAGTGCCATTTTGTCTGTAGTTCGTCAAAGGCATATTTCACCACCATCCTGCACTTGCTCAGCATGTAGCTGAATTGTTATCTCTTGTCCTGTTAGTGTAGTTCACAATAAGGCTTCATCATCCAGGGCAGGGTGGTGCTCGGTCACCTACAATGCTAGCTGGCCTGGACACTGCACTGATGATGACTGAGTTGTTAGGAAGGAACAAAGTACCAGCTTGCACACACTGAAAAAGGCCAAATCACCACAGCTCACTTGCATCATGCACCCTGCCAGTCCGTACAAGATAGAGATGCACGAATATGCCATGGAGGTGCACAAGGACCTGCTTAAAGAGGGCATATGATCCTTTCCTGTTAATGCACTTGCTTGCCAAAAATGCCAAGCATAGGATAGAGATATGCATTCTGTTAGTTGCACTTCTGCACTTCAGGAAGCCCATCTGTTCAACCCCTCAATTATTACAGGACTATTTCTAGTTTTTACAGTCCTGGGGGACACCACAGCATTAATTGCCTTGTAGACCTCCATGTGCCAGCCATAGATTTTCTGGCCCCGGACTGATGGCCAACCAATTCGTAGCAGTTTGGGGTTTCAAGTTTCCTCAAGGTGACAGCATTATGCTTTTAAACATTTGTTGGCTTTCTCATCTGAGTGTTCCACAACTCAAGTACTGGGGCAAGCTCCTCAAACAGTTCTACGAATGGGTCCACTGTTGGTCATCCTATGTTTCCAGCACAATGTGTGACCTCGGGTCCTGGCCTAGAAGCAGCAATCTACATTAAGAACAGCATCAGCTCAGTCCATGCATCCATGCCCATTGTTTGTTGCATTGTAACTGCAAGCTGCTGCCTCCATCTTCTCTTAGCAAGGGTATCAGAGGTTATTTTGAGGGCAATGTCTTCTGGCAGCAGCTCATGTGAAGGTACAAAAAAGAAAAGCTGTCTCCATAAGAAGTATTTTTCTTGCTCCTGGTAATTAGGGAGAGAAGGAGCCACACCTTCAGCAGTGAACAACATAGCACTATAACAGCTGAGTCAGGAAAATATGTTTCACAGGCCATTTTCTCCCTCAGTCCTAAACATGAACAGACAATTTACTCTACAACATTCTGCGAATGTGACCATAAAACAACACCATGAGTTGTGATGCAATGAATCACATCCACAGAGAACCAGTGCAGACATAGGACATCACCACAGTATGCTAACATTGCAGGTTACCATTGGGAAGGCATTGACAAACACATTACTTGTGCTGTGGTTAGCAGACAGTGAAGTCAGAGCTGTTCTGGCAAAGTCTTCTGCTTCACAAAGTCTCAGTCTTGCTCTCACTGAGAATACCCTTGGGTACGTCTACACTGGAGGCTCTGTTAAGTCAACCTAACAAGCTCGACTTCAAGTCAACCTTGTTAAGTCGACTTAGCGAGTGCACATTGAAAACTACTGTTGACTGCCTGCATCCACAGTGGCAGGTGCTAGGTCGACAAAGGAGTGGTGCATTGTGGATAGCTGTCGCTGATAGTCAGGAACTCTGGGAGGGGGCTGGAAGCCAATTAGGTTGACTTCTTAAGGACTTTCCCCACTACATTGGCTTAAGTCAACTTAATAAGGTCAACTTAAGCATTAAATCAGCCTTAAGAGGTGGTGTTATTAAGGTGACTTAAGGAAGCACTTAAGTTGGCTTATTAAAAGCCCAATTGGCCTCAGGGGTCTGTAGGCTGACTTATCCTTACGTCTACCTAAGGCTCCAGTGTAGACGTACCCCTTGTGTAGCCTCTGTAGGAGCTGAGCTTTCAAAAAGATAAAAAGAAGGAAACGGATTTTTGTTGCTTTCTATAACAGATTGAATGCCAATGGCCTTATCTTGCCAGTTGCTGATAACAATCCTGAAAGGAAATGAGTGCCCTCTACTCCCATTGTTTTAATGTAATTTGGATGCACTCAGTGCCCCATTGAGACACTCAACACCTCACAGAAGTAGATGGTAAATTAACTGTCTGGCTGTTAAACCCAGCTATCCTCCAGCTGGAATATTTAAAATTCCTCTGTTTTTCCATATTCATCACTCCTGTGCTGACTGCTTCTAATCTAGAGCAGTGGTTCTCAACCAGGGCTATGTACCTGCAGAGGTCTTCCAGGGACACTCAGGTCATCTACATCTGTGTTTTTCAACCTATGGATTGCAGCACCCAGGGAAATCATGGGATGGGTTTAGGTGGATTGCCTGTGGGACCAGCACCAGGAAGCAGAAAGCAAGGCAACTTCACAGAGCCACATGCTGCAAGAAGCCCCCTGAAGCTAAGTTACAGACGTCACTCCCACCACTTAGAACTCAGGCTTCAGGCAATGTTAAGTGAAAAAAAGGCTCAAATATCACACTGAAATGTAAGTACAATATTTATGTTTCAATTGATTTATAATTATATAGTACAAACAAGTAAGTCAGCAATTTCTTAGTAATAATGTGCTATACTTCTGAATTTTTATGGCAAATTTTGTAAGCAAGCAGTTTTTAAATGAAGTGAAACTTGGGGTCCACAACACACATCAGACTCCCACAAGGGGCACAGCAGTTCAGAAAGGTTGAGAAGTACTGTTTTCTAGAGAATATAAATAACTTACGAATGGTCATACTGTTATCTCTACCATATAGTAATACATGGGTTACACTCTTATCTTTGGCCTCTCATGTAACTTTCAACAAAACTATGTATTTGTTTGACAAACTGGTTTCAAGTAAAATCCTAATTTAGTAGCAAAGATATGCTCATTCTAAACTATCCATTTTGGTTTGTGATTTCTCTCATTCAAAAATAGCAGCATTATATGTCCAGAAATCAATTCCCCTTTTCATGGACAAGAGCAAAATTTTTGTAAGAAATCATAATTGCATATATTTGGATTAATCTACAAAACTGTAGGATTTTCCCTTTCCCTAAAGTAGAAAAGACAACAGTGAGGCCTAATTAACTAGTGTTTGTTAAATGCTTAGAGAACATCATATTAAAGTTGGTGCAAACGGCTGTGATTATTATGTCAGGAGTGTAACAAGATAGCTTTTCCATGTGGACTTTCATTTAACGAATAGTATGAAAAGTCCCCATTCAAGAAAACCACAAGGAGGGTGTTGCTCCCATATTTCAGTAAACATAAGATGCTGGAAGTCTACAGGATTTTAGGGACTACAAAATAGCTGGAAAAGTTTAATATATTAACCAACTGTGCCACCTAGCGACCACTAGTGGGTATTTTCTCTTAAACCTTTGTTCAGGCAAGTTACAGTTATGCTATGAAGTTCCAAAGGGGTAGCCTTGTTAGTCCAGTTTAGCAAAACAAGCAAGGAATCCTGTGGCACTTAAAGACTAACACATTTATTTCTTGCATGAGCTTTTGTAGGTGAAAATCCCACTTCGTCAGATGTTTTGAAGATTGGGGAACTTACAGAATGGGAGGAAAATAAATGCAGGGGGGGTGTATGACATGGGATCAGATCACACTATAAATCAAAGCAGTTGTTAAGATTCAAACACTGGAAAACAGCACATAGAGGAAGGCGAGGTTAAATCACCTGTTGTAATGGGGAAAGAATCCATAGTCACAATTTAATCCTGCTTTCATACAATCAAATTTGCGTATCAATTCCAATTCTGCAGTTTCTCTTTGAAGCTTTGATATGTTACCCATTTGCTTGAACACAGCTATTAACAAACAATCAACAGAGTGATTAGAAAGATTGAAGTACTCAGCTACTGGTGTTTGAATATTGTAATTTCTAATGTCAGATTTTTCCCTGTTTATTCTTTTGCACAAAGACTGACCTGTTTGTCCAATGTATAAGGTGAGGGGGCATTTCTGGCACATGATGGCTGAAATCACATTGGTAGGTGAGCAGGTGAGTGAGCCCTTGATGGAGTAGCTTGTTTTATTAGGTCCTGTGGTAGTGTCTTTTGTGCAAATATATGGGCAGAGTTGGCAACATGGTTTGTTGCAGGGTTATGTGCCTACTTTAATGTTTCTGTTGTTAGGTCTGTAGTTGCTGGTAAGTATCTGCTTACGGTTAGGGGGCTGTCTGTTAGGCAAGAGGTCTGTCTCCTGAGGGATCATCTTGTAAAATAGGCTACAAGACGTTGTTGATGTGTGTCTGACTTGGGGGTTGTAGGTAATGACTAGAGGCATTCTGTTGTTTCCTTTCTTCAGCTTCTCCTGTAGCAGTTGACTTTGGGGTACCTGCTTGGCTCTGTCAATCTGTTTCTTCACTTCCCCAGGGGGTACTGTCATTTTAAGAATGCTTTCTAGAAATCCTGAGAGTATCTGTCTCTATCTAAGGGATCAGAGCAAAGTTGGTTATATCTTAGGGCTTGACTGGAGACAATGGATCATGTGGTGTGTTTTGGATAAAACCTCGAGGGATGTAGGCAACTATACCTATCAGTAGGTTTTCAGTATAGAGTGGTTCTTATGTGTCCATCCCTAATTTGTACTGTAGTGTCCAGAAAGTGGATCTCCTGTGTGGGGTGTTCCAGGCTAAGTTTTGATTGTAGGGTGGAAATTGTTGAAATCTGTGTGGAAATCTTCAAGGGCATCCCTACCATGGGTCCAGATGATGAAGATGTCATCAGTGTAGCGTAAGTAGAAAAGAGGTGCTTTGGGATGAGACCTGAGGAGACATTGTTCTAAGTTGCCCATTAAAATGTTGGCATATTGTGGAGCCATGTGGGTACCCATAGCGGTGTTGCTGACTTGAAGGTATATGGAGGGCAAATGGAAGATTTTTGTAACGATATAACAATAGTGGGCAATGGAGGCCCCCTCCCCTAAACACATTTCTGCTCTGCCAGACTATGTAGTAAACAAGCGTAAGGCAGGCTTAGGAGCTGTGCCAAACAGCTTGGGGGGCAGGGGGGGCAACTAATCTGCATGGATCCTTTATTAGCATGAACACAAAGAGCACAATTAGGTATTAGCATAGTGGGTGCAGGACATAGTGGGTAATGGTATTTGGAGTTAATCTGATCACAAATCTGTCAATATCTGCAATTCTGCTGAAGGGAAATATGAAATACTGTCTTTTGTGATAGGCTACTCTCTGATTGTTCCAAATCTGTTTCTTGTAGTTAAAGGGTAAAAGCTACCCTTAGCTAAAAAGAGACTTGTAAGAGATGCCACTGACTATTTCAGCCTGGAAAAGGGGGTGCGGGGGAGTTGCATAGTTTCTTCTGGAGCAACACTTGGGGCATTTTGTCTCACTCTATAGCCCTGCTGTCAAATGATAGAGCTGTCTGGGCTTCTTTTGAAGGCCTCTCCTTTGTTATTTTAATAGAAGTAGCTGTTTGCAGCTACTTGAGGTTTAAAAGCTGAAGCAAACTCTGTCTGAGCTAAAATCACTAGAGAAGAGGAAACCCTCCCTTTCTGAGCTGAAATCACTGAAGAGGAGCAGCAGATAGTGATGAGCTGGCAGATTGAGGATGGTGAGAGTGGCCAGCGGTGAGCTGGGCAGTGCAAGTGACCGGTGAGTGGAGCTGGTGGACAATGAGAGTGGTCAGTGTGAGTGACTGGTGGGCAGAGCCGGCGGACGGTGAGAGCAGCTAGCTGAGCGGCCCGAGTGACCGTTGGGTGGAGCCAATGGACAGCGGGTGGAGCCAAGGGACTGTGCAAGTAGATGGAGTGAGTGACCAGTGTTCGGCATCAGCGTGCAGCTGGCATGAAAGACACTCCCTACAAACCATAGGGTTTGTTGGGAGCCTGTTTAGCACTGATTCTCCAGATCAGTGCTGGGTTTGCTATTGAGTTCACAGGTGCTGTTATGCTGTGTGCAACCATGTTGAAAACTTGTTTTGCACTGATCCTACAGATCAGTGCTGATTTTTGTTATTGGGCCTCTTACATTCTGTTTTATTACTATTAAAAGTTCTGCATACTACACTCAGACTCATGCTTGTGAGCAGGGAAGCATTACCCTTTTGGGGTGTCCAGGGAATAGCGCATGATTTCCCAGTAGACTGGATGGGGGCTCGAACCAGTTGGCGCTGTAACATTATTTGGAAACCCCTAGATATAGAACCCGGCCCTTGTCCTGCCAGCCTGCCCTGGCAGAACGGTTACACAAGTAAGTTGTCTAGGTGTTAGACTGTAGGATAAAGGTGGTGGGAATCAACACCCCAGCAGACAGTCTACATGACCAGGAAAGGGCCTGATCACCCCCCCCCCCCCGTGAGTAATAGGCTATAACAATAGCCTGTTTCCCTGACTTCGCCGTAGGATCTTGTGCAGAGGTGCCTCGGACAAAACACTACCCCAGCTGAAGCCCGCATTGCAAAAGGGGTCCCCAACTGCTGATTGGGTTGTAAGCCTGTCTATATTACTTTATTTTAAACTCTGGGTCTATCATTTTGTCTGGGTATTAGTTAAGTATTCTGTTAGCTAATAAAACATGTTTTACCTGCTATTTGCAGTTCAGTGATTGTTGCTACTGGAACACCGGACCTGAATCTCATTTGGGATTGGGGAACAGTATAAACCAGTGGTTCCCAAAATTTTCTCTGCCGTGGCACACCTTGCTACCTTTAACTAATTTTAGGCACACCACCATATACTTTCCAAATGAACTCGTGAATATGCATGAGCTAATGAGCCAATCCAGAGCTCTTTGAGTAGTTTTCCAAAACATTTTGTGGCACAGCTGTGTGCCATGGCACAATGGTTGGGAAACACTGGTATAAACTATCCTCAAATCTGAAATGGTTGTGGGTGAGTACAAAGTCACATAGTTCAACCACAAGGTGTGCTGTGGCATCATCTGGGATGGTTCTTCTAATAGCTTGTAGTGCATCTTTGTATGGGACGTTGGTATAAAGAGCTTCTATGTCCATAGTGGCCAGGATAGTTAAGTGGGTAACACATCAAGACTTTGAAGAGAAACTGTAGAATTGGAATTGATACGCAAATTTGATTGTGAGAAAGCAGGATTAAATCATGACTATGGATTCTTTTCCCATTACAACAGGTGATTTGACCTCACCCTCCTCTATGTGCTGTCTCCTACTGTTTGAATCTTAACAACTGCTTTGATTTGCTGTTAGAGTGTGACCTGATGCCATGACTTACACTCCTCTGCATTTCTTTTCCTCCCATTCTATAAGTTCCCCCATCTTCAAAGCATCTCACAAAGTGGGATTTTCTCCCACAAAAGCTCATGCAGTAAATAAATTTGTTAGTCTTTGAGTGCCACAGGACTCTTTGCTTGAGATGTTATGGTGTGAAACTAAACAGCTATAGGCCATGTCTACACTGGGGTGGGATTTTAATTCAGTTTTGAGTCTTTGAATTAGAAAAATCCATAGGCGCATCACACCATGATCTTGCATCCCCATTGCTCATTACTTTGAACTGAAACGCATTGCACTATAGGTAGCCAGCCCACAGAGCAGGTAGGTGCAGTGGCTTGTGGGAAGATAGTTGTCCTCCCATAATGCAGTGTGCCGCTACCCCTTCCTTCCTATCACAAACAAACAGGAAAAGCTTTTTGCGCTTTTTTTTCTGCCATACACGCAGAAAGCCTTGGAGCCCAGCTCAGCTCAGCTAAAAGCCATAGAGTGAAATAATTCCCAATTGCTACAGGCTGTAATGCTTAATCTGCCATCTGTGGAGCACCGCTTCTGGACTGGGGAAATGAGCACAGACTGGTGAGAACACATCGAGCTGACCATGTCGAATGAAGAACAGTGGGTACAGAACTTCTGAATGCAAAAGCGCACTTTCCTTGAACTTTGCAAAGAACTGTACCTGGCACTGCACCATATGAATAATCGCTTGAGACCTGCTCTTATAGTGGAGAAACAAGTGGCCATCACTCTGTGGACGCTAGCAATCCAAGACTGTTACCAGTCAGTTGCCACTCAGTTTTGAGTGGGGAAATCTACCATTAGGACTGCAGTGATGCAAGTCTGCAAGGCCATATATAGACTTCGTCTGCGACGGGTAATGACTTTGGGAAAGGTGCAGAACATTGGATGGATTTGCTGCTACAGAGTTCCTTAACTGTGAGGTGGCCATAGACGGGATGCATATCCCCATTTTAGCTATGGACCACCTGGGCACCAAATACATAACTGGAAGGGGTGCTCCTGCAGGCTGTTGTAGATCACAAGGGCTGTTTCACAGACAATGTGAGCTGGGCTGGGAAGGCACATGACAGGCGCCTCCTTCGGAACTCAGGTTTATTTGAAAAGATTCATGCATGTGCATTATTCCCAGACCAGAAAATAAACATTGGGGATGTTGAAATGCCAGTAGTGAGTCTGGAGGATGCTACATACCACTTGCTCCTCTGGCTAATGAAGCCGTACACCAGATAATTGGACACCGATAAGGAGCATTTCCGTCATGTACTCAGAAAGTGCAGAATGGCAGTAGAATGTGTGTTTATGTGTTTAAATGGGAGGTGGGGAAGCATACTCACTGGGATTGACCTATGTGAGAAAAATATACTAATGCGTATGTGTGCTCCATAATTTGTGTGAATCACACAGGGAAAAGTTCTTACATGACTGGTCCGCTGAGGCCAAAAGGCTGGCTGCCAGTTTTGAGCAGTCAGATGCCACCATTACAGTGTGAGCTCAGCGTGGAACTCTATATTACAGGAGCATTGAACGCACAGTTTTGCAGTGAGCCGCAGTGACGTTTGTGTCTGCTCTCCATGGTTATGTCTACACTCAGGGCTCTGGTAAGATAACTTAATACGGTCTACTTAAAGTTGACTTTATTAAGTCGACATAGTGAGGCGCCATTTGTTTAAGTCAACTTTATAAAGTTGACTTAAGCAAAGGGACACATTTAAAGTCGACTTAATAAAGTCAACTTTAAATGAGTCCCTGGAGGATTACCAGAACATTTATTCGTGCATCAACAGTCTGTGCCAATAATCTCTTTGCAAACACGTTTGTCAACATATCCTCTCCTGAAAGCCCTCCTTCTTAAAAAACAATTGAATCAAAGATGTGTCTCCCCTGCATCTTGGTCACTGAGGCCATTCTGAGGTGGGGTGGCTGCTCCAGTGTCAAACAGATCCTGGGCTATCTGGGAGAAACAATACCCCATTCTCCCACCAGGAACGGTGCTGGGGATTGTGCCCCCCCTTCCCCCCCCCGCAGCAGAGCAACGCCGGTGCATCCAAGTGACGTCATCAGGGGAGCACAACGGCGCTGCCCCCTTTTGGCGCCCCTCAAATGCCAGCACCCCGCTGTAGCGCAAGGGCTGCTTACCGCCTACCGCCAGCCCTGTCTCCCACATCCCATTCTCCTCCTTTTCGTCATCAACGAAGTTATCATTCACTCCTCTGAGGTCTCAATGTTGCATGGTGGCATACTTGTGGGTCACCACCAAGAATCGCATGCAGCTCCTCATAATAGTAGCATGTCTTTGGTGAGGAGCTTGAATGACTGTACACTTTGCTAGTCTGCTGATAAGCCTGCTGAAATGCTTCGATTTTAATGTGGCGCTGCTACATGTCCCTGTTGTGGTCCTACTTGAGCACACCTTGTGAAATTTTTATATAAATATCACATTCCTTCTGCTGGCTCAGAGCTGAGTGAGCACACGCTGATGAAATCTAAAACCTCCGGACAACTCCACATAGGGCCATGTTTGCATTCAGACACCATTACCTGCTCAAGTAAAACACTCTCCACGCTGCCAAGGCAAAAGAATGGAATGCAAAAGTTCCTGGGGCTGCAGGCAGGAAAGAGCTAGTTGCTGTGGCATGGTCAAGGTGCTGCAGAATGGGAACTCCAGGGTGTCAAGACCAGGGAATTCTGGGATAGGTCCCAGAAGTCAGTTACATCGAATTACACTGCTTTCTGGCTACGCTGAACTGAATTTCAACAATGGAATTTGACCTAAGTGCTATGCCACTTGTGGGGGGTGGTGTTACAAGGTCAAATTACAGTGTCATTTAATTCATATTTACAGCCATGCAAATGGTGACACATGCTGTATAAGGTCGATGTAAGTTGAGTTATGTCAACCCACTCGTTTGATATAGACCAGCCCATAGTTATATTAATATAGCTCCCTGTATGGATACTTAGGGATGTGAAAAATAACACACCCCTAACTAATGTAGCCAGCCAGTGAAAGCTAGCAGTTACACTGGCAAAAAAACAAAAAAGTCCCTTTGCTGGTATAGCTACTTTGGGTGTGGGAAGAGAGAGGGTCTCAGCACAGAGTCAGACCTACAGAGAGCTGGGGACAGGATCCATGCAAAAGGGGCCTTAACTTCTTCCCAGAAACCCCCGCTTACCAACGGAAGCAAGCACCTTTCATACGCCTGCCACATAAAGCTGCATTAGCAATTAAGTACACTTCTCCCTACTAGTTCCCTGTTCTGCTTGCCTCTCCTCACTGACAAACCCTAGAACAGCTACCACGCTAGGGCCATGTCTACACTGTGGCTTTAAGTTGACTTAAGGATCCTTAAGTCAACTTAAATAAAGCCCAGGCCACACTGCAAGCCAGCAAAGTTGACCCTCCTGGTCAATAAAGTCTACTTGACTGTTAAGTAGACTTTATTAAGCTGACTTAAGGCAATGTGGCCCAGGAGTTGCCTTAAGTTGACTTAATTGGCTTCCTAACTATAGAAAACATGGGGTTGGGGGCTGGAGACAAGGCACAACACAGCTGGGAGCATTCCCAGCTGTTTACACCACATCTCAATTCCCCATGCTCCCCAATCTGATCCAGCATCGTTCCACCTTCTCAGCCTGAAGCGTCATCTCCCCTATTCTCAGCCAGACCCGACATCTCCCCCCATTCTCAGTCTAACCCGGCATCTTTCCCCTTCCCCTGACCTCATCAGGTGTCTTTCCCCCTTCTCAGCCTGACCCCTCATCTCTCCCCTTCTCCAGTACGACCCTGCTTTTCTCTTTCCCCTTGCCCTTCTGCATCCCAACCCCATGTCTCCCTCCATTCTCAGCCCAACCCAGTGTTGTCTCCCCTCCCTCAAACCAACCCCACGTCTTCCTCCCCCAGCCCAAACCTGCATGATTCTCTTCCCATCTCCAGCCCAGCCCCTTGTGTCTCTCCCCTTGCCTTTACAGCCTGACCCCATGTGTCTCCCCTTCTCTGTCTGACCCTGCCTGGCTCTCCCCTTGCCCTTCTCAGCTGGACCCCGTGTGTCTCCGCTACTCTTCCCAAACCCGTGTGTCTTCTCCCTTGCCCTTCTCTGCCCAATCCTGCATTACTCCTCCTTTTCAGCCCAACTCTGCATGTCTCTCCTGTTATCCAGCTCAACCCCATGTGTCTCTCCTTCTCAGCCCGACCCCCTGATGTTGTAAAACAAACAAGGAGTCCAGAGGCACTGTTTAAGACTAACAAATTTATTTATTGCATGAGCTTTCATGGGAGAAAATCCCACTTTGTCGGATGGTTTGAAGATGGGGGAACTTACAGAATGGTAGGAAATCAATGCAGGGGAGTGTAAGACATAGGATCAGGTCACATTGTAACAGCAACTCAAAGCAGTTGTTAAGATTTAAACACTTGGAAACAGCACAAGAAAGAAAGAAAAAGAAAAAGTTGGTAGTTCTTTGAGATTATTGTGTGAAAGCAGGATTAAATCATGACTATGAATTTTTTTTGTGGGTCTGCTCTGCACAAATCAGCTCAGCCTGGGCCCCTTTCCATTACAAGAGGTGATTTGACTTCACCTTCTTCTATGTACTGTTTCCTGGTGTTTGCGTCTTAACAACTGCTACGCCCTGCCTCTGCTCTGGCAGTTGTCCTGCAGCACCTGGTCCAGAGCCAGAGGAGTCTGGGCAATGCAGGGAGGGTGTGGAGTGCTGCACTGGCACATCACTGGGCTATGTCAGGCTTCCTGACCTCCCTGGACTCCCTGTTGCTACACACAGCATGGAGGGTGGTGTGGTCGCTCATTTTCTGTAGTAAAGGAGTAGCTGGGAGAGAGGGGCACTTCTGCTGTGGTGCACTGTGGACCAGCTACCCACAATGCACCACTTCTAGCAGCTGCCAGTGTGGACGTGGGCAGTCTCCTGGCATTTTGAGTGTGGCTGCTCTAAGCCAACTTAATAAAGTCTACTTTAAGCCGGCTTAATAAAGCCTTGTAGTGTAGACATAGCCTATGTAAGCGGGGGGGGTGGACCCGCTATTGTGGGGAACTTCCCAGGCTTATAGACCACCCTGGTGAAGGTGGGTAGCAAAAGGATCTGAGTCCCTGCTCCCACTTCCTTTACCCCGAGGCCTGCCTGACCTTAAAGGCTCCTCTCCCAATCTCCTGTTTGGAGGAGTCCCTGTAACCCTGACAAGGCTGGGCCCCAAAATTTCTGGGGGCTCGACCCCTACTCTTATCGTGGTCTCTCAGGACAGGGGCAGGGTGTCCCCAATGCGGGGTGCCACTCTTCTGGCCCACCAGTCACTATATACAGTTCAAAGTAATACAGTTTATTTAAGCACACAGAGATAAAAAATAACCCAATAAAAAAATAGAGAAAAGTGGAAAAAAGGTGAAGAGTAAATCCCCAGTGCCACCCCCTGATGTGGGGGCACTACACACATAGTCTCTGGGGCCTGAGGAACCGTCTCACAGTCTGTTCTCCACATTGCAAGCCCTCTGCCCAGGCCTGGCTGTGACTTGATGCTCCAGAAGGCCAGATGCAGGCTCCAGCTGTGGCCACACGTCCCCAGGCTCCAGGGGCAGGGCCCTTCTCCCCAGCATCAGCCCCCTTCACTGTTCCCCAGGTGCTCACCGCACCCAGCTCCAGACGGCTGCAGCTCTGGCTCCCAGCCACTGCTCAGGTTCCATGTGGCCCTCTGGGGCGCTCCTTGGGCTCCTCCTGCCGTGGGTCTGCGCACATCAGCTCAGCACCTTAGGCTCCTTCTCTGGCCTCCTGGACCCAGCTTCAGACAACTCTGGCTCCAGCTCTGCTCTGCTCTGCTCAACTTGGCTTTCTGCTGGTCCAGCTGCTGTGGGTCTGCTCTGCCCAAATCAGCTCAGCCTGGCCTCCCTTCCTGGGTCCTCTGGCTCCCAGCTGCTGGCTGCTTAGTGCTTCCTCCTTAGCTGGGCCCCACACACACTGGCTTGCCCAGACACGTCCAGCCTGTGGTTTCAGCTCAGGGGCAGGGCAGCGCTCTCAATCAATCCCGCCATCCTGGGACACTGGCCTCTCCCCCTGGCCCTGGGGCTGGCTGTTTCAGAGTCCTGCTTCCAGGCGCGAGTGGCCAATCAAAAGGCCCATTCAGTCTCAGTAAGGGGCTATCAGCCCCTTACTCCTAGGAGAGCTGTGTTGGAGCACTAGGTAGGCACAGGGCCAGTCCCATCACAGAGGCAACCCAGGCAGTTGTCAAGGGCACCAAACATTAAGAGATGCCAGGGGATGCTGGGCTAGGGCCAGCGAGGCTATTTTAAATTTCCCGCTCTGCTGCACACAGGCACGTAGCCCGGGGTGGAGCAAGGCGGAAATCCAGGAAACCAGCTGTTTTGGCTGGCTCTGCTCCCCACTCCAGCAAAGGTAAGTGCTGGGGGCGAGGAGGTCGGGTGACTCAGAGGACCAGGGACAGGCCTAGGAGGAGTGGGAGGGAGAGTGGGCAGGGGCCTTTGGCCAGCCAGTGGTTCGGCCAGCTCGCCTCGGCCCACTGGCCTGCCGCTCATCCTGTGCCCCTCGGCCAGCCCGTGACCCAGCGTGGCCTGCCCCAGTGCAGCCTGCTGCTTGGCCCAGCCTGGACCACCACCCGGGGGGGGGGCAAAATCACTGTTCACCTAGGGCACCAAAAAACCTTGGGCTGGCCCTGAGTAAGCACATGGCCAAGGAAGGAAAAGGCCCAGACCTGGGAAATATGGTAACGCCTGATATTGAAGACCGCCCCCCCACCCCCAAGAAAGCTGGTGAAGGTACAAAGGAAGCCGATATAAGTTGTACACCCTAGCTTAAGAAGGTTTTATGCAATGGCGGATCAGAGGCTGCAGAGCCCCTGGGCCTCTGCCACCGGTGGGCCCCCACCCGCCTGGCCCCACCTCCGCCACCAGCCTAGAGCCTGACCCAGGTGGGTCAGTGCTTGGAAATGGTGTGGCCAAGCCAGTCAGCCCCCAGGGGTGGCCTTTGGTGTGGCGTAAAGGCCCCACCGGAGGCCATGCTGCACATGGCACAGTCAGCCCCACCACTTCCAAGTGCCAACCAGCCAGACCATGGCTAACCCACCCTGCCGCTGGGGGCGAAGCGGCTGACCCAAGGGCAGGGCTGGAAGACAGAGCCTGGCCTCCGGGCTGGTCCACCCCACCTCTGGTGGCAGCCCTGCCGACCCAGGGACAAGGTGGAACTGTGAAGGCCAGCCTCTGGGCCAGCCACGCCATGGCTCCCCGCACTGCCCGCACGGCAGGAGGGCCCACCACAGGCTCCTGGGCAAGAGCCCAGTTGGCCCAAGCATTAATCTGCCTCTGGCTTTATGGCCTTGCTAGAGGAATGGGGGTGGGGGTTAGCTCACAACAAATCAGAAAGGCACACACCCAATCTGAAAGAGACAATAGGAACTAAGAGATTTGGGGGAAAAATGAAGTGTATATATGCTATAAGCATGCAGTACTCGGGCCCCACTTCACTGGTTACAAGGCAAAGGGGAATGAGGTCTAGATGCTGTACTAAATAAACTGCTCCTTCCTCCTCCATCCAGTTCGATCTTTCATCATTCAGCCCTGCAACATCTTGGCACTGTTCTAGAGGGACCTCTCTTGCCATGAGAAGAGAAAGGCTGTGCTGTTAGCTGGGCTGTAAGAGACAGGACTCTGGGCAGCTCACTGGCATACTGCTGGGGTTTGGCTGGATTGCAGCCTTGATAAAAGTATAAGAGGTAAATGGGGTGGTGTGGATATGGCACAGGGGGCCTGGTAAGGCACAGGCTTAACAGGAGTGAGGGGGTTGAAGCAGTGCTCAGATGGCATGGGTAGAGTCCCTGTGTTTCAGGCTGAGTCCCATCTGCCTCCCCCAAGCTGCCAGGTGCAGACAGGCTCCAGGTGAGTGGTGAATGGCCAGTGGTGGTCACTGACACAGGTGAGCTGGCTGGGCTATGTTCCTGAAGAGGAGACTGAAGGAACTCAGCCAGGAGGCTGAGATTCGGCCCAGCACTGGAGAGACCTGTGGGTAAGATGGGGCGCTGACCACCGGATGGGGGTGGCCACTTGAGTGAATTCCCTAGTACCAACACCAGAAAGTACCCATCTGGTGGGCCCTGTGTGGAGACCCATTACACAGGCCTATTTTTTCTGCCTGGGGGTGCCCTACTGGATTTGTAGGATTTGTGTTTAAAATGGATTGAGCTACCCTTGATAATGGAAGTGCCTCTAAAGGGAGGAAGAAAGCTGTTCACCTACAGGGCATAATGGCAGGGAGATCACTGATGTGGAAGGCATCTATTGCAGCCGCTGCACAGATCCCAGCTCTGCAGGATGTAATTGATAGCAAGGTGTGCTGACCTGCCAGTCACTGATGGCAACACAGCTGGTGGAGGAGAGGGTATCCTCTGCACAGGAATGGAAGGATCAGATGCTTTGGGCAGACGCTGCTCAGTGGGAGCACAGCTGCAATGCAGTCTCCAATAAATGGGTCAGGAAAAGTAATGCCCCCTTGTTTCATTCCTTTCATCCCTGATCCCTATTGCCCCCTCTCCACCATTGTATCAGGATGTCGATCCCTCTGTCTAGTAACTGCCAGAATTGTTCTAACTGCCCCTAATGAGCAAGTCCCCTGGGATTTGGTTTGCTAGTCAGTAATGCTTCCTGCAGGCTGCATGGGTGCGTGAGGACGCAGCCCCTGTCGTTCACCCGTGTAGACAACACTGCTGGCCTCACACAGCTGGCAGCCACAAGTTTTTCAAACTCCTGTGCAGCCCTGAGCATACTCAGATCACGCTCAGGGTGGAAGCCGGCAGCAGCCTGTGGCTTGGCCGCTCTGGCAGCCAGGTAAGGGAGCTCTGGGAGGGGTTAGGGATGGGCAGCTGGCAATGAAAGGGTGTGCAGAGGGGTGGGGATTGGTGGGGAAGACTGGGGGGAACGGGAAAAGCCACTGGCAGGGCAGGGAGGTTAAGGGGTTGGGGGCCCTGAGGGGAGCCAGCAGCAGGGCAGGGGGTTAGGGAAGGGGTTGGGGGAGCTGTTAACCAGGTGGGTGGGTTAGGGAAGGGGTCAGGGCAGGACTGTGTTTCTTTCCTGCAAGCATGTGTGGAGAAGGGGGAGAGTAATAGAAGTTGTACTGCATCTTGCACGAAGGGCCTATGTTCCTGAGCGTAACTCAGCTATAATTCGTAACTCGTTGCACACTTTGTTACTTTCTGAGGCAGAGGTTATTGTGTAAATCAGGGACTTCTTGCATCTGTTCTTCCCCCCCCCTGCAAGCTCCATCCGTACAAGCCTCCCATTCCCCTCTAGTTCAGGGACTCCCTGCACCCCCACCTCCACCCCTTCCCAGGGCTGTCCCTAGGGGGGTGCAGGGTCCGAGGCGATCGGCCAGTGGGGGGACCCCCTGGCTGCCTCTCCTGCACTGGGAGAGGCAGGCCGGCCCAGAGATTGGCCCCTCACTCCTACTGCTCCCCTGAGCTGGGGGTGGAGCAGGCCAGCCCAGGTGAGGACTCTGCTCTCCTGCCCACCTCTGGGCTGGCCGGCCTCGCTCCCTAGGGGGGAACAGCCAGCCCAGGGGAGGGATGAGAGAGCAGAGCTTGGCCTCTGGGCCGGCCTGAGTCCACCTCTGGGCCAGCTGTTCCCTATCCTGGAGGCAGGGTGAGCTGGCCCAGAGCAGAGACTGGCTCTGTGCTCCTGTTCCACCCTTCCCTATTGCCTTCAGCTCCACACCAAAGCAGCTGGGGGGGACAGTGCAGCACCCCAAGACGATCACCCCTGTCGGCCCCCTCCAAGGATGGACCTGCCCCCTCCCTTACCAGATGCAGGGAAACCCATGTGCTCTCCCCTTCCCCTTTCAGTTTTCTGGTTTTGTTTTGGGGCAGGCTTGGGTGAAAATCAGTAGAGTTCTGACCACTGAGACCTAAAATCATGAACTGGAATTGATCAGCTATGGTATTCAAAAGATACTGCATTGCACCTAGGCAGAGAAGTGCCAGGGAGTTAGGTGAGAGCCTTGCTTTTTTGACCTTTTATTAGCATTGTTTGTGCTTATAATTAGTAGGTATTGCATTCTCTGCCGTTTGTTTTTCCCAGACTAGCTGTTTACATTGTGATTGTATCACTGAGTGTTGCTGTGGAATGACAATGTCAAACAGTACAAACAAAGCTTTTTGAAACCAAAATTACATCACACTGCCAGGGCATCAAACCTTGATTACTTTGCAGTTCAGAGCAAGCAAATCTCCAGCTGTTAAACGATGATTACCAGTGTTTTGTTCCTGGACTCACCAGTGTGTGTCTCTGGTATTCATCTCCATAAAATGGAAAATATGGTATGAAAATAAAATAAGGCTGTCAAGAAGAGACAGTGCTGAAAACAGGTTTAGGGGGTGTTATCTAAGGACGATTCCTTTATGGATATTCCTCATACACCATGCTGCATAGCCTTTTCTTCCCCCTTCATCACCCTGTCAGCAAATTAATGTAGACTGTGATCATCTCATTGTATGATTATGTCCCTGGTGTAGAGACCTGTGTCAAATGGGGGAAGATGGTACAGAAATGACTGTGATGGACTGACTTTTCACAATGATCTGAAAGAGAACTATTTTCCCTAAGTATTTTACTATTAGTAAAATGACAGCTCCCAGGAACATCCTGACAACATATGCTCTGAAATATATTTCCTTTCTCCCCTTTTAAAGTACATTTCTAGTGATGTAATGATGCCAAGTGGACTGCCTGGGAGGCTGAAATCCTCTCTATACTGAACAAGTGCAGCACAGGATGCAATGGATGTGCCTGCCCATATATCTCAGCATTAGTGTGGGGCAGGGACTACATGCTCCAATCCAGTATAAGGCCTTTGGACCAAGACTGCTAATTAAGCTGTGTGTTAGAATTAACAGTAGTGATGGTTTTTGTGAGGGAGGCACCCAACCACTAGAACTAAGCTAAGAATATCAAACTCACTTCACATAAACTCTGCTGTCAAATGGTAACAGGGCACTACTTACTGACAGACCTCACAAGCAAAAAGAAATCTTTCTACTGCCACCATTCCCTAATGCACCAGGGCTACTATCCAGATTTGAGTCAGTAACAAACAAGAGGTGGATGTCTCTGTATCTTGTAATCTCACACTGGGAGCGAGCAGAGAGGGAATATTAAAGTCTCCCCGACAAGCTGCTAAATAGGACACATCAAAAAGGGTAAAATGCAAGTGTGCGCTTATTTTCTGGTCTACTTCTTCTACACTCTCCTGCATCCTCACCAGACTCATTTTCATGTAATAAACCAATTTATTAGTGGGATTGTCCTCTGAACTCTATTTAACAGATCCGCTTATATACATTTATACACAGGCTTCAGGCATACAAATTTATATGCATATATATTTTAGATGCAGGAGCCTCCTTTCCCACCCTCCAATGTTCCCTCTAAGCTGATGATACAGCTGAGCAAGTTATGGATGCAGCTGGGAAGCCACCAGGCAGTGGGAAAGGGGCCCAGTGGGGGGTTGAAAAACTGGTGGGGAACTTGCTCAGTTGCATCACCTCAGAGGGACATTGCTAGTCAGGGGTGCCTCCACTAGTGGGCAACCATGGCCAGCCAGTTGTGATTGAGAATTCCAGGCAGGAAATCATTGTTACCATCGTGGACCCCACTGAGCTGGCAGCTTTGGTCCAAGAGACTGAACCTATGGCCTGTGTTTAATCCCTTCCTATCCCATAGGAGGGATGAGACCCTGAAATGTCTGGATGGAATTGACATCCTGTGGTTCTGGGACACAGTCTCAGGGCCTCTTGTTTTTGCATTCAGACACAGGGCCAAAAATACCAAACTATTGTGTCCAATGTAGTTCCAGTTTTTAGAATACAAAGCTTCTCATGGGAAGGTGGGGGGAAGGGCGGAAGAAGAGGGACAGCACATGTAACCAGTTTTTGCTCCGACCTCCAGGACTGGAACATGTGTTGTACCAATCCTCTCTGTGCAACCTGGCGGGGAACCCTAATACTCCCAAGAGTCAGTCATTTACTGCAAACAAGTATGCAGTGCCCGTATATCAGAAGTTTCTACCTTCACTTCTGCTGCACGCATTGGCCTCATCATTGCATTGCCGGGGTGAAGCTGTACAGTGTACTATGAACATCACCAACCAGCACCATCAGGCAACCTTCAGCCTTGCTGCTGAAACCCATCAGGGGACAGCACAAAGGCCCACTGTCACCTGATTCAGGCTGAACTGAGCTTTGTTCCTAGGCATCAGTTCTGCCTGAAATGACATCATAGAATGTCTGTTTGTAAATGAAAATTTTCACAAGTGAGGCAGGGGGTTAGAAATGTACCTATTTCCCAAGTTACTACAATGGGAGAGGAGGTATGATGGCACAGTTGTGAACTGGACACAAGGAGCTAGGCAGAGATTAGGGAAAGAACCAAGGGAGCACATCAGGGGTATCAAACATACAGCCTATAGGCCAAATACAGCTTGCAAATCTCTTCCATCAGGGCCCTGACTGCACCCTGTGGGGCAACACTCTCCTTGAGAAAGAAAAGTCTTGTGGAGCATGCTTGTGTGCGTGCATGCACGCGTGCACACACACACACACACACAGCGCTCCATGATAGTGCTGTATGATTTTGATTTGTGGTATTGTATCTCCCACTTGCAGTACATTGTCAAATCTGGCCTGCTATAGCAAATGAGTTTGACAGTCTTAGCAAATGGGCTGTAAGTGTGCAATGCTCAGGCAGCCAGTGGTCTACAGCAGGGGTCTCAAACTCAAATCACCATGATGGCCACATGAGGACCAAAACATTAGCCCAAGGACTGTAGCACTAAAACCTTTTCATACAACAATATTGCAAATATTGTAACAATAGTGTTGTTGTGGGCCACAGTAAATAGTATTGGGGCTGCATGCAGCCCACAGGCCATGTGTTTGAGACCTCTTGTCTAGAGGCTGAACTGAATAAACTGCTCCTTGCTTCTTTACTGTTTTTGTTATCTGCCCCAGTACAGCTTTCAACACACCAGCTTTCCTTATGTTCTGAAGCATTCTATTTTGCAGCAGATGTGCTGATACATAGAATAGAAATTCAGTGCAGAGGCTCCAGCTCACCTCCCAGTGCTTTTTGCCTGTGCCCCAAGGCCCTCCACACTAAACCCCTGACCTACAGCCCCTTCCCCTACCTCCCCCTCCCCACCCCACCCCACCCCTAAGCTGCATGCAGCCCAGCATGCTATTTACCATTGTTGGAGCTCAAGGGGAGCCAGGGAATGTTGACCCTGCATACTAATCTACATTTCCCACCCAGGTCTGGGAGAAAAGCAGGGCAGCAGATTTAAAAAGGTCCCCACTGGCCCTAGCTCCCAGATGGAGCTGGAGACACTCCCCAAAACATTCAGGGCCCATGCTGAGGTGCTCATGAGCAGTGACAACTGTTTTGCAGAGTAGGTTGAATTAAATCATGAAACTGACTGGCAGAGTGAATTACTTTTTATTTTTGGAAGAGCATTTTATTGCTGTAGATGTGAGAACACAAAGGGGCTGAAGTAAAATATACAAAGCTTTACAAAAATATTTCAGAAGGAAGTATGGCTGGCAGCTTAAAAATGTTTTTGTGATGTGAGTAAAATGAACCTGTCAAACTATTAAAGTAAAAAAATGCCAACAAAACCTAGGATCAAATAAAATTAGACAAATAGCTTCAATAAACTCAAATAATCCCTGCTAAAATTCAGTAATAGCTCTGTAAAAATAATACACTCCTTGATTTAAAAAAAGGACAGTTGCTTCCAGGAATCTGTTTCCATACTAGAACTAACACCATATTCAATCCTTTCATTCCCCAAACCAGAAAATTCAGCTTCCCATCCCCCTTAAGTCACATTGTTACATCATGTGCAGTTACCATGCCAGAATCTCTCTGCCCTGTGCTGTGACAATCACTAATCTGTCTGAGAAGAAATGATATGGCACCCTACATTGTAACAGTGTTCTTCAAAACAACTAAATGATGTTACAAAGTTTGATTTAAAGGTGAGATCTCTAAGATTTTGTATACTGTAAAAATCTTACAACATAATTACAACAGAAGGCAAAAAAAAGCGCTTCCAAAGACAGAATACGTGAAATTGACAGAGTTGATGAAGATTGGTAGCAATTTTTTTTCTTTCAATCCTCTGAAGAATTTTGGCAGGTACTTAAACTACTATTTCAAGAAACAGGGAGAGTTATTCCAGAAGGATAATGGAACTAAAGAGAAGATTGTTGTCCTAAAATCCCTTTTAACCTCCCCTCCACCCCTCAAACAACATTTTAAGAACTCTAGTCACTTTGAGGATAATAATCACCTCCTTGATTAGCTGCACTTGAAGGTCATTCAGTGATGGCTGAGCTAAGGGAGAGATGGGGAAAACAGGACATTGCATACGTAAATTAAACAGCTTGTGTTTAATTATATCTTTTTTTTTTTTTTACCTCAGTCTTCACATATTGCATGTCCTAAAATTTAAATTCTTCAGGGCAGGGACAGTCTATATGGCACATTACAGGGTCTCCCTGTATCTGCAATATCATTCATCATGACTAACATTGTGGTAAACTAGATTAAGGTATTCTGAAGTTACATGAATAGCAAAGTTATCCAAACAAGTTGAAAAATACACTAATAGTTTAACATTAAATGGAAAAAAATACAGCAGATTCAGTAGTTTTACATTCAGTGAAACAGTCCCAAAATTGCAATTTTCATGAAGGTGCTATCATCTTCCTTGAAGGAAAGCAATATGAAAAAAAAAAAATAATCAGACAAACACCCATAGATAGGTATCACCACCCCAACAAAAATTTGTGTGTTAGTTGACCCCTAACTGCTTTCACACCTCATTTTTATGGCCCCTTTTTATAGGAGTGCTCTTTACATGCTCACATAAGATTTTATTTTTCCTTTAATGTTCTTATACTATCAAAATTCCCTTCACTTTTGTAGCTACAGCAACCTCACCCCCAAAAGTTTCTTTCCAACTGTCTCAGATCAGGATGCTGTCAAGGGATGTTCACTAAAATCATGATCTGCTATATGCCTGCACTTCACTGTAAGTACCATATGCCTTATTTCACCCCCTTCCCCCCAAACAAAAAGACTAAAACGCATCTTGAGCATGTGTAAGCCACACAAACATGTGGTCTGATCAGGCAATATGGACAGGGCAGAACTGTTTTAGCTCAGATTGAGATCTTGGCTAGAGCGGTTTAAACCCTGCTTGTTCAATCTACAACAAAAACTGTATTAGGATCTAGTTTTAGCCATACTTAGAGGACTGTTGAACCCAACTGAAAGCCCTATCAAGGCAGAGTAATTAATGTTTTTACCAATTAAAATAACTAAGTCCTGAACATCTTCAGATAGTATGTTTAAAGACACTAATCTAATGTGAAGCTCGAAAAAAGGAGAGATTAAGGTTTAGTTCATCTGTTTAAGATGCCACCTTTGAAATACAACCTTGTTGAATCCTATTCTGAGGTTAAAGTCTTACCATAATGTACATATAGGTTATACTAAAAATCAAAAGGCTCATCTTTTCTCAGTCAAATGATCTGCAGAAGAATAAAAAGGAAAAATGTGGCTTGTCAGCCTTACTGTGGCATACTTGCATTATCTTGCTTAGTGTAGTGCTTCATGCAAGCAATACCAAATGTGCTTATTTACATAATAAATGAGGTGAATTTCAGAGATGGCATTTAATATTATCTACAAAAAAAATTCATTGTTTGATTTGAAATCTTCAATGTAAGAGGGAAAGTGAAGGTTATGAATAGTTGCAATAAGGACAAACTATTTTTTCCACTGTCTCCTGATTAGCTAATATGAACATGTTTAACTGATCTGAAAGCAAAATAAAAAGGAGGAAACTACAATGTTATTAAGCTGGTTTTACCAGCAACCAGCATTTTCAGTCAAAGAGGCCAAAGACAGCTAAGCCTTACCTAGTAAACAAAAAAAAAAAAACAACCCAATCCAGTGATACATTTTGTTGGAAGCAAAGTGTTCATTTTTAAATAAAGTATACACAAATAACTTCACTTAGAATACACTTTTAATGCACATAAAAAAAAGTATTCCTCTTACAAATTGTTTTGCAATCCAAATATACAATAGCTTGGAAAACAAGTTTAGAAAACAAAAGCCAATGTGTAAAAAGACTGCTTAAACAACTAAAACAGTAAAGGTTTCTGGATGGCTCTGTCTTTACAGTTTTCTTACAGCATCATCAATATCAGAAATCTGTTCCTTCAGCTGGTTCCACTGTTCTGGATTTAAAGAAATACCTGAAATGCAAAAAACAAATCTTTAATACAATGTGAAAACTAAGGTCAAGATTTTGTACAGCTTTACCAGTCTCTGAAACCAAAACAATCTTGTCATCAATACTTTCATAACTGTTAGCTACAGTGAGTGTTAGACATTTTAGTTAGTTAAATATTTTTGTGAATAATTACTAGTTTGTTTTTGACTACTGTATGGATGTGATAAGATACACACTTGGGTGCAGCCCACTTATAGAAACTCATCTACAGACGTTATGTAAATCAGTGGTTCTCAACCACTGTGTCGGGACGCACCACTGTGTGGCACCACAGTAATAATAAGCGTGTTGCAGGGAGATGGCTAGATTTGGCTGGGGGGGGAGGTGGTGGCACTACTGCATCCTATAGAGTCACAATATATCACCAAGGGTGTCACAACTTGCAAAAAGTCAAGAACCACTGCTGTAAATCAAAAAGCTAGAAATGTAGCTATGGCCATGATGGCAGACCTCACTGATACTCTGCATAAGCTGGAGAGGCCCAGGTTGCTTTCTTTAGCATGATAAACACCATGTCTTTGTGGTTTGAGTTTGCATATGCATACTTCCTATAGTCAGATTCCACAGCCAGCGAGGACCACAGTGATCATCTACCTTGACCTGCTGTACAAAAGGCCCCAGTGAATGTCCTCAAAACTCCTAAATCATGAATGTTTTTCAAAAAGAAAATCGTGTCCTCAAAATCAGTGATGGAGAAGCCACTAGGATCACTGGTAAACTGGTCCCAGTAACTTTCACTTCAAAATTTAAGCTTTATCACCAGTCTAAATTTGCATAACTTCAACTTCCAACCATTGGATTGTAACACCCTTCTCTGCTAGAATGAAAAATATACTCTAAATGTATCTTCTTTTTTCAACTAAATTCTGTATGTTAGTCATGTAAACATTTATTTTTGAAGCTGCATCAGAAGCAGCACTGTGTTACACCCCGTCTGGTTACAGAACAATTTCTCTCACTTTTCTGCCACACAAAACAGTGTATTTATATCTTACTTATGCCTCTATCCATGTTTGTTTTACTTTTAAACACACTGTTTAAGTATTTATTTACTTTTCTCTCCATTCAAAAAGAGTAACGGCATACTTTGACAAAACCTGTGCTTGGAACAGGATCTCGTCTGTACCAAATATTTTTATTATTTCAGAATAACAGCATCAGAACTGTTGTGTCAGCCACCTATGAATTTTAAACTTAGAAAAGGAGAGAAGAAATGTTTTCCTACATTTTCACATTCATATCACCAGCATTTCACATTCTGAGGATGCTGTCACATAGTTCTGAAGTTTTCAGAGAAGGGTTTTCTCCTTCCTCTCAAGGAATCTTGAGTGTTTTACTGAAACTGAGTATTTAATTCTGCACTGGAAAATACCACCCATCTGTTTCAGTCAGAAAATATGCAAACTGGTTTATGAAACTGTTAATATTCTTACAGTCAAGAACTTCAGTTCTAGATGAACAAAATAAATTATTCCAAGTTAGAAGTTTTCAAAGTGTGCTGATTTTAGTTGAAAATACTAATCAATAGCAAAAAAGCAATATTGTTTAAAATTAGACTTCAGTTTAGCTTCCAAAAGAAAAGCTCATTTGTTTTTATAATAAAATACTCACATCATGGTGGCTAGTTACCTAAAAAAAATATTTAGTAATGTACATGGCTTGTTCAAGCAGCAACTCACTTTTACCCAAGCTACTTCAGAGTTTTCAGTAATCAAATATGACTTACATTTCTGATTTAGTAAACATTTGTTCAGTCACCCTGGATTTTCAAAGGATCTTACAGAGTTAAACAATTCCCATGAAACTTCAGTGGGATTTGGGAGTTTAACTCATTAGAAGTGCCACAAGACTCCTTGTTTGGCTTAAAGACTAACAAGTTTATCACATGGCTTTTCATGGGAAGAAGATCCCACTTTGTCCGATGCTTGAAGGAGAACTCATTAAACTCCATTGAAAATCCTAGCCTAAAACTACAGTACAAGTGAATTTTGTTGGAATTACACCCAAAACCAAGATGTTAAAAATGTCACTATTTGACCTGTTTTCCCAATTGCTGAAGTAACGAAACCACAACTGAAACCAAGCTTTAGCTTGATCTGTGCAAAAAAAACAGCAGCAGGTAACAGCAAAACTCGTTTCTTTCTTCAATTTTAGTAAACTGAGGTTAAAACAAATGAGGAACTCAGAAATTTCCTAGATTACAGCATCTCATCTGCCATCTGCATTTTGTTAATTGTTGAAGACAGATCTATTTCCTTCACACTCTATCGGTTTCTGAAATTAGAACAAAACCACTCTAGATTGTGATAATGTCGTTTGTACACCTGCAGTAGTTTCCATTCCAGCAAAGAAGTTTTCTGAGCTCTGTAACTGTGTGACTGGCCAGCCATTTCTACCAGTCCATGGGTTTAACATTGAGTTCAGCAGCAAACATACATTTGAGTGGTTCTCTTCCAACTCTAAAAATGTCTTACAATGTTCATGTTTTAGTTATGTCATAGCCGCACCCATCTCATTTGTACTTAATCACTTACCCTGGTATTTTAGATTGAGGAAAGGAAACAAGGTCAAGGAAGTGCTTTACACATCTACAATTTGACTTTGGTTTTGGGCACCACTGAAATGTCTCCTGATCCAAGTTGAAGCCTGAACCACCTTGAACTTGTTTGAAAAATTTCTAAAATGAATTAGCTGCCTATATGAACCAAGCAATCTTCAGCTATGAACTCTTCCCCTAATATATTAGTATTGACTACAAAGTTATTCATGGTTCTTTTGGTTGATAAAATGGATATTTCTTTGAGTTTGTGCCAAACAAGTATTCTAACAAGTTTAGTTTTACTGTTGCTCCTAGATGCAGACAGTGGTAATAATGAAGTTAACAACCCAGAAAGTGGCCATTAACCTCACCTGCACAATTCTAAAATTAACTGCCTGAAAACTTCATTGACCCATAGATAATGCTGCCCAGTACTGCCTTGTGCCCTTCCAGAATGCAGAGAGAGTGCTAAAACCTTAAACATCTGAAAACCAGGAAATACAAAATTACGGTTGTATTGCAGGTATGTGTGCACGTTAACCTTCCCCGCTCCAGCTGGCAGTGGACACCAGAAATAGCTCAATAAAAAATGATGTCATAAGACATAAGGCTATGAGAAAGTGCCATTTGTATTCCATATCTGAATTGTACCACTGATACAAAAAACTGTAATAGTCACCACATTCCAAAACATCTATTTTCAGCTCCATTAAAATTTCAAATTAAACCTCTCATTATTAGCCCCAACTCAAGGGGTTAACAGCCTATCTACACTCAAATAAGTTATTTTAAATTCCAAAACTTTCAATAAATTTAGTCTCTACATTGAGGATTAGCTTGTCATGTCTAATGTATTTAGTTAAAAAACGTCAAAAACAGATAAGCATGGTCTTTTCCTCAAACAGATGTTTATACCAGCAGTATAGCAGTTCAGGCTGCTTGTAGTTGGTGTTTTACTTCACTAGTCCATTGCTTAAACTAAATTCATACAGGATATCTGGGTCAAGTTCAAATCTCAGCACAAGGCTGTCAAATCAGTATAGATATCTGGATATCTCCATCACATTAGGAAGCCCTGCTGCACTGCCATCTTTGACAGTCTCTCACCGTCCAATTCAACATACACTGTAGTAAAAAAAAAAAAAAAAAAAAAAAAAAAATCTTTCCCTAATATCAGTAGGCACTGAATAAGCACTGACAAGTTTCTAACTTTCAAATACTTAATTCTCATTCAGATTAAACAAATTTCCCTGCTTCTGTATAATGCACAAATGACAACCCAGCAAATTTAATTTTTCCCCCTAAAATGTAACAAAAACACTAACATTACTCACCAAAAGATCCAGAATATTCAGATTGACAGAAAAAGAGTATCTTCAATGTCATCCTTGGCATGGGTAAGCACACTTTTCAAAATGTTGTTTCTTTCTTGCTATCAAGCCCTGAATTGTCTCTGTTACGCTTACTCAGCATGTGTTCCTTTCTTAATACTTCCAAATGATACAGGAATCTCTTCAAAAATATTCCCTCATGGGAGTTTTGCAGCTTGGAGACATGGTAGGTTTCTCCAAAAACTGTTTAATACTATAACTTACTGGTATAACACTGTAAAAATTAAACAAAGTTTTTCTGCAAAATTTGTATCAAAGCAGCTGTTTCCACTTCAGTGTTCTCAACTGAGTTCTACCCATCTCCAAAATTGATAATAGCTTATCATGCAGTTTATAAGTTCATATAATGGTAACTTTAAACTATCTGGGGGAAGTGATAAGCCTGCTAAAATTTTAGAGAAAACTCAACAAATATGCAGTAGTCCAGGCTACAGAACTGTTTAATACTTCTGTATCTAAAGAGATAAGATGCAAGATTGTTTTGAAGAATGCCACATAGATCTGGTGCCAAACTTCAATTCACTGCACCACACACTTATTTCAAGTTATAAAAAGCTGTAGTACAACTTTCAGGGGATAGAATTGCTAATTCAGGTTTAAATATGATTTAATGTGTTTAAAAATTGCCTCCAACTATAGGGTTTTATGCCCCCCTCCTCTAAAACTGTGGACCATATCCTCTTTGCCAAAGTACCAAAATAGACTCTTGGAAGTGGAAGAAGGCAAAGGACAAGAGCTCAGGATGTGCCTGGATTCCCCCCCCGTGAGGCTTTCTAGTTAAAATATTTTAAAGTTAGATGTCTTATTACATAAGTAATATGTTAATATTTTGCATTAGAATTAAAAATGGATGTATAGACAAAGATTTGAAAGTGTCGTTATTAGTTGTGAACTGTACAAATGATACTTAAATGCTCCAAGTTAAACATTTCCACTTTCCTCAATAAAAAACCAAAAACATGTATTTTAATGCTATCCAACCAATGACAAAACAGAAGTTCACCTTTTCTGCCAGGTTTCAATTCACCGTCTTGATTCAGCCAGTATTCTCTAATATCAATTAGGACTTTCCCTTTAAAGTCACGAACACTGACATACCTCATTTTGCCAATCTGTCAATAAAAAAACGAAACAATTTAAAGACATTTTACACAGTACAGGATTATTAGTCTAAGTGGTATTAAATGCTTCAACGTGAGAGACAGCATACTGCTGAAGCTTAACGTAGACACAAGGAGAAATTATCTGATTAAGCATTTTCCTAAAGTAGTACATCAGGACTAATAAGTGATGACAGCATAAATGGATGAAGGATTTAAAACGTAAGAGAATTCAACATTATCTCCTGCAAAAAGCAGCAGCAGTGAGAGAAAGTTCATGTATACCTAAAAGATGAATTCTCAGTCTATACTACCAACTTAATTACTGACACTTGCAGAAAGAAATCCTACTTCCTCATGCAAACTTTGTTAATGGAGACAGTAAGTACTAAGAGAAGACAATCCATTCAAATCTGTTTAAGCTATGACTAATCAAGATGTAGCAGAACTACAACCTGCTCCAGCTCTCAATTTTAATCTGTTTCCAGAAACAAGATGAGATTTGCACAGGTTAAACATACAGAAATCTGTGAAGTTACAATGTTTCCCTGTAACTTCAAGTGGTGGGGGGAAGCTGCAGGTCCCAAACACAGATTGTCTGATGTCAGGCTCAAGGCTAAATCCTCCCCAGAATTAGGTTAATGAACTGGATATTGCGATCAAAATTAAAACCTAGGTGGCACCCAGAAAGCAGATTTTGGTGTAACAGCAAGCAACTGCCTGATCCTTTGAAGATTAACTGTACCTGACAGTTCTAACAGTGCTGTCAGAAGCCACCCTCACCACTGAAAAACCCTGTGAAGCATTTACTGTTAACACTGTATTGGTTCCATTGTTTCCTGACACTGAATCATATTAAAAAGCTTCAAATAAAGCACTTTACTACTGGTTTTCCAGATAAGCAATTGCTATGCTTGCCAAAGGAATTTAAGTGATCAAGAATGGAAGGACAGTTTTATCCCATGACTACCTTTAAAACCCCCCTGACCTTTGGGTGCCAAATTCTTACGTCACACATTTAAAAAGCAATGTAAAATAAGTGGGTAAAAAACAACATTCCAAGATGGGAGATTTTAATTCAACATAAGAGAATATTTTACTGGTTTTCCTATTAATCTTCATATTTCATTTCAGCACTGATCTGCCACTGACACTGATAATGGACAAAAGAAGTCCAATCCAGAACCGTAACTGGAAATATTTTGATTCAATCACATTCTGGATGCAACTTTGTACTCTACTTATAAATAAAACAAGGCTGCCTGAGAAGCTGATAGGGAATACTGAAGTTCAAGACAAAGCATTTATAATTCTACACACTATTGACCAGAACTATCACATACATTTTGGAGGTCCTAGGGCAAGTGTGTGTTAGGAGATGGTCTTGTCGCCTGAAGGACTAATACCTACACACCTTTAAAAAGGGCACTTGTACATAGAGGAAAATGAGCTTATTAAATGTGCTATTATCCTAAATTACAACCTAAAATATTTACATGCAAGTTTAAACACCTACACTTTCAATTAACCCTACCACCACACAGCAGAAGACAGTATCAGTTTCCTCTGGTACTATTAGAAAAAACATTCTATTTAAAAAGAAAACACAAGGCGTCCTGAGGCACTTTTAAAGACTAACAACTTATTGCATGAGCTTTTGTGGGAGAAAACCCCACACTGTCAGATGCTTTGAAGATGAGGAACTTGAAGAACGGGAAGACAACAAATGCAGAGAAGTCGAAGTCATAGGATCAGGCCTCACTGTGATAGCAAATCAAAGCTATTAAGCCTCAAACACTGGGAAAGAGCATGAAGAAGAAAGTGAGGTCAAGTCACCTGTTGTAATGAGAAAAATCCACAGTCCCTATTTAGCTCTGAGGCAATGGTGCCAAATTTGTATATGAATTCCAGTTCTACAGTTTCTCTTGGAAGTTTTGATTAAAGATCTTTGGCTTTTCTAACTGCATCTTTTAAAGCAATATTTAAAAACAATATTAAGGAGTTAATTCCAGGGTAAAATTCTAGTCTGCTAGGTCAGAGGCAAAGATTCATTTTCAAAGCTGTCAGTCCCAGAACTACCTTCTTGAAAGCATTGAACAGATCAAGCTCCATCACTTGTGGGAGGTTAAGAGAACTAGGGTTAATCAGCAGCAATCTAAATTCTCAGTTGCTGTGCATCCAGGTCCAGAAGCTAACATACTATTAAGTCTTTACTCTGAAGACTAGCCATAAAAACGGGGCTTCTAGCAGATTGTGGCTAACACATCTTAGACCTCAGCAATGCCATTTTACACTAAGAAAATGCATTATTTTAGAAAAATGTAGTAACTTGCATGATTTGATGCAATATCAAATGCGACAGCCCTTCATGCAGACACAAGAAAGGTGATGTTTAAAAAAAAAAAAGTTTCTTTCATAGCCCTAGAGTGGGCAACACAAAAAAGAGATGCAAAGGATGAAGCTCAGAACAGAATTCATGGTCACAAAATGACAATGAAATTTGGAGTTGACATGGAAGGTTCATCTTTAATGTACTGTCTTGTGCTCAGCACTGCAGGCGTTGTGTGTGATTTCAGAGACTTCAAGTGCTACAATACTCAAAAACTGGCATAGGTAAAACTTTGTCTAGTCTCTAAGCAGTATTTTCATTATCTCAAAACCAAACCTCTGGAAGCAGTTTGTGTGTTAATTTCCTCAACTATTCAAAATAATTTCATCTAAGTTTATAGGAAAGCATTAGAAATTTTAAACAATCTCATGTAAATCTGTGCAAACTTTTTTTTAAAATCTAGCATGAAATCGAAGACTATAATGATCTTAAGTACTGTAGCAGTGGCTTCTCTGTTGTGGTATTGGGGCCACCGTCAGTTTTCCTCCAATTAACCCAAAATCTCCATGAATCTTGGGATAAAAATCCAAGCCTTTTCCTAGTCTCTTCCCCTACACAAGCCCTCTCTTCCCAAGGTACGTCAATCTCCATTCTGCTTCCAGATACAACAGCAGTGAGCCTCCAGACTGTCGAACTGAAAGTCCCGTCCTCTGTTTTCTATAAATTCCAGCCTTGGCACCTTCAAGAAACCAGCAGGATCTACTCTCCCTTGCTTTGTCCCCCCTTCCCAAGTTATTTCCTTTGCCTAGGTGATGACCCTATTTTTAGGCCTTTTTTCAGGCCCTTTCACCAAATTCTTCAAAAGTTCCTTCTGCTACACTCCCTGATTAGAAAGACCCTGTCCCTTTACTGTTTTAAAGACGACTCACAGCAGAGTTCTCCTTTCCCAATCATTCTTGCAATGAGAAAGAGAAGACATTCTTATATTTCTGCTTTCTCAGCCCACTGACTGGAGTAAGGTTCACAACTCTCAAGTGTCTCGGGAACTACAATATCCAGAATACCTAACTGCAGAAACAGGATAGTCTTGGACATTAGGCCTGTCTTAAAAAGCCCACCACACTCTGTTGCAAAGACCTATTGCAGACCTCCATGAAGCTCTGTATCAATCTTGAAGGACTGAATCTTCTGATCTTTTGTTAGTAAAACCTGAATTGCAGAATAAAGGTGCACATAAACACTTGGGGGGGGGGGAGCTTATCCTGAGATCCTTTTCGTTATGGTGAAGGCTCTTGACAGTTGTTCCTAGTTTAGCTGGGTAAGCAGAGGAAGATCATACTTTGATTTCTAGGAATTTCTTGTTCAGAACCCTGATTAAAGAACATTAGTATATAGATCTAGTTTGGAAACTAGATTTTCAGCCTAGTTATTCTATTAATAGAATTTACAACAGAAATGACTTAAGAATGACTGATAAACCTGGGTTGTCCAACACACAGCCTGGGAACCAGAATGCATCCTGAAGGCTGCTATCCAGCCTGTGGGATGCAGCAGCCCCCAACTCCTCTACATCCCACAGGAGTCAAGGAGCAGCCACTTCCCTCTGCCTCATGCCAGCCAGGAGCAGCCTCCTCCTTCCTCAACTCCAGCCTTATGCACCACACCAGCCAGAACTCTCAAGCTGAGGTGTATGTGGGAAATCAGTCACTTCTGGCTGAGAGGGGACACAATGCAATTACACACTGTGCAGCCTGTGCAACTTCCCTCCCCCTTCCACACCACCCAAATCTGGCATGAATGCAGACCAGTCCCACACCCCTGGGACACTGTAGCGTGGCAGCTGACACTGAGCATCTGGCTGGGGGAAGCAGCCTCCCCTCTCCATCTAGGCTAGCTGCTGGTAGCAAGAGCAATGTGAACCAGAGTTCCCAGTTCCCTTCTCCTGTTCCCCTTTCATTTCCAGAACAGTTCATTTGGGTACTAGCCTGGCAGCCAGCCCAGGGAAGCCATTTCTCCCAGTCAAGCCCATGCAGGAAAAAGGAACCCAGGTTGGAAATGGATCCCCACTCACTCACTCAGCTGCCAGGAAGATCAGTGAAAATGGGATGGGGGCCACAGCAGGAAGACAGAACCACTCCCCTAAATCCCTTTAAGTGGGGCAGAGTGTAGACAGCATGGTGGCCATGGGCAAGGAGAAGACATGAGTCATCTGTCCTTTCCCCAACCCTTCTTCAAAACTCCTGACCCCATCTGCACCCACTAACAAAAATAAGAGTTGGCACCTGTAATGTCCCCTTCCCTTCAGTCTTGTGCCAGCCTGCTGGTCAGGAGCACCCTCTTCTCCCCCATTCAAAACTTGCTCATTAACCTCCCGAATAAGAAAAAAAAATTGTGATGTGGCCCCCTCACACTAAGAAGTTGGAAACCCCTGCTTTAAACCAAGACAAAAACATTGAGAACAAGTCGTATAAAGTGAACCAGCTAGATCTGAATGTCTCAGCATAAGACATCTTACTATCAAATCCCATCACTGCTGTATCTAGAGATATCAATTTCACTTTAACACTAATTGTTTAAAAAAAACCAAGAGATTGAATGCTATACTAGATTTGGATAAGAAACTAAAGTGCTCTTAATAAAAAGATTATAGAAAAAAAAAAAAAAAACAAACCACCATGCTACTTCAGGGGCCCTTCAATCAACTGCCTCTAGAAGTAGAGTTATCAATGTTACCTGGAACATATTCTCATCTCTGTTGCTGCTTTGTTTAGAGGAAGCTGCACCTTTAGAACTTTCACCAGTCTTTTGTTTCTTTACAGGCTTTTCTGGAGCTGCTTGCTTTTTCCTCTTGGCCTTTAAATAAAAATTAAGAATAAAGATACAAAGCACACATCTCATTTTCGGTTATTTAAAAGGAGAAATTAGAGGCTACAAACAATTCTATTATGTACTCTGTCTCACTACCAAAACAATTAATTTGGGGTTGGATTTTCAAATGTGCTCTCACCTGGCCTAATTATTGACCAACAGGAACAGATTTAGGTCAACAGCACTTTCATATACCTTATTCAATGTTTTACCCTACACTAAAAGTGCCCAGAGTAGAGAGAGAGAATACCACTACTTATAAAAATGAATGGGGGACATTTTAAAAAAATTTAGAATCCAAAGATTAATAAGATCAAGGTGTACTGTACTTTCAAAGAAAAAACCAAAAACCCACACATCAGTGACCCTTGCTTTTAAATCTCCCCAATACAAGGAAGAGGGAAAGAAAAAAAAAACAAAAAAATCCCCACCAATGTTGCTATACCCCTTTTCTTCTGACTCTACCATTTTATCATCACAAATGTACATACAGCACTCCAAGGTCTTCATGTTTCCACAGCTTTAGTATTCACAATGAACTACAGAATATAAACTCAGCCAGCATTTCAAAAGCAGAATGCTATTACTATAATTTTTAGCCCAGAACCTTATCTGTTCTTGAAGGGTTTGAGAAGCTAAACAAATCATATTCTCAATATTAGCTTTCACAGCTGTTTTGGAGGAAAAAACATTAAAAGAATAAGGGAAATAAAATACTTGCAAATAGTACTTTAGCCTAAATTGTCCAAAGGAGGCAAACTAAGCCTTAAAAATCCTGGCCTTAATTTATAAGACAGTAACATTTAGGAGCAGCTGTCACGTTGTAGCAATTTTGTCTGAAATAGCACTGCTATTTCTTTATCTCCAGAAAACTGAATCATGAACATAAAGGATGATACTGGCTACTCTTCCCTTGATCAAAAAAGATGTTTTTTTTTTTTTGTAAAAAATATTAACACACCACAAACCACATTTCCAGTCCTTACCTCTCCATACATGTTAACAGGCACAAAGTCAGAATGCTTAATTGGTTTTAAATCAAAATGTTCTGATGAACTCAGGATTAGTCATGTCAACTGATGTGGCCCAGAAAGAGACTGTTTCTGCCCACGGAGGTCATTGAAAAAAAAAAAAGCATATTTAAGAATTATGTCTCAGCATTTAAAGAGTTCTTGAGCTCTCCAGCCATCTTTACACTGAGTGGCCCAACTACTAATCTGAGTTCTGATCTCCAAACTAATCTAACATAACTGGTTTTCATTAGCCAACACTGATAGAGAACATGCAGTAGTGTAATGTTTCAACATTAACCTTCTCAAATGTTCACGCAAAACAAGAAAAAAAAGTTGAAAGGGATTGGGTTACTTGTTTATCAGAATGTTAAAATTGTCCATTAATTGTTTGGAGGGGGAGGTCACTTCTGTATGAAGATGAGACTGCAAGAATACTGAAGGGGGAATGACTAGATTCAGTTTTAAATATTAGACAGCCATATAATACATACAGTTGGCCAACTATTCACTGAAGACACTTCTCTAACTTGGTTAGAAACCAAAACCAACTTGAGTGCCAATACCTTTGGGTCCAACACTACACTTCAGCTTCTCTAGATATGTTGTTCTGGTTGATTAAAAAAGTCCTGAAAAAAACTAATTTAATCTTTGCAGGCAACTTTTCTAGCAATATGAAATGGTTAGAAAAAGACTCAAAGACAAGTTAATCCAAGCCAACCTGCCCATTCTGTCACGTAATAAAAGAAAGTTGCTTTAAGATACAGTTTGAATGGTAGCTCACACCAGTCATGTTAAGAAAAAAAAAAAAAAAAGATAGGGAAGAAGAGAAAGGGGACAAATGCTGAAGAAACAGCAATGGAAGATTTTATGCCTATGTGGTGGATGTATCCACTCATTCCCATGTATTGGGTTGTCCTTAGTAATTATTGGATATCTATTACCAAATGATCCTCTCATAATCCACCTGAGGCTTCCTATCATAAACATGAAGAAATGATCTCATCTGCTAGCAGAAGCTAGGCTTCTGATAGCCTTTCAGGGGTGGGCTGGGAGGTCCAAAACAAGGGAAATTACTACAAAGTAAGGAACATTGTCACAAAAAAATTTACACCTTGGTTAAGTATCCAGCAAAGCAGGCAGAGAACACACATACTTAGCTCCCATTTATTCAATATTCCAAATACACACATCTAAAAAGGCATGCAGCCACAATTATTTTTCTGACTAACAGCTGATAGACAAGCCTGATTTGACAGACACGAGTAATAGTTTCCATGAAATTTAGTAAAAATCACCAGAAGCATCCTGAATGGCATAGACCAGTGACTCCCAACCTGGGAGTCCATGGACATGTTCCAGCAGGTCCACTGTGCTGGAACCCCCCCGCCAGGGCTGGAACCCAGTTGTGTCCTACGCTCCCTGCTGGGGCTGGATCCCGACAGGGATGGGAGCATGCAGAGGGCTGCCTGCTGCTGCCACTCACCAACTCCTGATGCGGGTGGTGGCTCTGCTGTGTTCCCCCATGGGGCTTGGCTAGGGGGCCATGGCCGCAGCTGCTCTACTCACTGGAGCAGGGAGCAAAGGGAGCCACGGTCGTGGCAGCCCCACCTGCTGGCACGGGGAAGGGAGGAAGCTATGGCCACAGTGGCTCCCATTACCCACCTGACTTCTGGCCATGCTAGCCAGATTTTTGGCCACATGGGCCAGATCCTGCCCCCAGCACTGCAAAAGGCTGGGAACCACTGGTATAGATTCTCACTCTACAATAATGGTAACACTGTTAAATAAAAGATTTGATAAGTATATTACTGTATGTTTACCTGTATCAAGAAAATAAGCTCACTGTTGCAATTGATTTGGTTTCTACTATTTACATGGCAATGACTTGTAAACCTGTTAAGATTTCCCAAACAATAGTTACATTTATAAGCATCTTATCAATGTGGCTAAAGTTTTTAAACTAGAAGGCCACTTTATTAAGTTGGCATGGAGACAGCCTAAGCAATTAGTAACAGATATTACAGCAAGGTAGGAAATCAGGCATAAAATGAAAGAACTTGCCACAAATTCAGCAAATGGGCCAAGGTAATCAAAGGAGAAAAAGAACCTTTGGTTTGTTTACAAGTGGTAGGTCATTCAAAGATCATACCACATGGAACAGAGGTTGCCTGAATATTTGCCAGAGGCTGTGAATCTTATAAAGTTTCTTTTAGTATTCTTGCTCTCACCAGAGATCTACAGTATTCCCAGAACCTTGTTATTAGATGCCACAAGTAAAATACTAAGCGACACAAAACCAAATTAAGCTTAAGAAAAAGATTCATTCCATATTCAGAAGCATTTCATCTACCAACCATTGATCCAGGTTAACAAAAAAAAGGTAGGCAGAAGTAAGATGTACATCTTCTGGAAGAATACCCCTCTTGCCTCTTAATCCAAGCCAGACAAAATTTGGTGCTTTGCTTCTAATTATGAGATAAAATATAGCATGCCTTTTGTCCAATATTCACCTTTTTGTCAACTTCACTATCAGAATCACTGGCAGATGAGCTTGAAGACACAAGTTCCTTTGATTTAGGCATTCTGGGGAGAAGAAGATATTGTAAAAATATTACACAGGAAACAATGCCCTTTACAACTGGAATGTACTTTCCAAACCTGTCTACAAAGCCTATTCCCTCACTTTATTCAAATCTCTCCTACAGATTTATTTCCTTGAAGCCAACATGAAGCGGTGGGAAACTACAATACATGTGTGACTAAACAACTGTGATATCCCAATCCTTCATCTCCCTTTCTTCCTACCATTTTTGATCCATTCCCTTCACTTGTGTTGTGTCTCACTTAAACCTGATCTACAGTAGCCCTTATTCCAGTGAAACTTGTCTCTGATAAAGCTTGTGTGTGAAAAAACACACCTGAGTGACAAGAGTTCTGTCTGCATAAACACTTACGTGAAAGGCACTTTATTGTGGGAAAGCAGCAGGATCACTGCTCATTTATGGTAGGTGGTTTTATTAGGCCAGTAGCAGAGCTCTTTCCTGTTGACAACCACTCTAACAGCTGTACAGGTATGCTACCACACTTTTTAAATGTAGACTAAACTTTAATTTGTAACCTCTCCACAATAAAGGTTTCCATGCAGGTCTGCACTTAAAATGGTGCATTGGCAGCAACTGCTTTGCTGTAGCATCAGAGAAGACACTGCTATGCTGAAGGGAGAGTCTCTCCTACTCAACCAGCTAATCCACTTCTGTGGCTAGGCAGTAGCTGTGTTTCAAGATGACTTCCTGTTGACACAGTGCTATCTGGGCAGGGTGAGGGGGTGTTAAGCTGCTGTGAGCGCACTGCTCAGGGGTGTGGATTGTTTCCCTGAGAAATGTCCTGCTTGCTTCAGCTTATAGCAGGGGTCTCAAAACTAGTAGAGGGCTGCAAAAGGACTAGTATGTTAGCCTGAGGGCCGCACCACCAAAACCTTTTCATACAACAATATTGCAAATATTGTTAGTAGTGTCATTGTAGACTGCATGAAATTGCTTTAGGGGCTGCAAGAGGCCCATGGGCCAGGTGTTTGAGACCCCTGGCTTATAGCCTAGACCTGGCCTCAGTTTACTTGTATTGTGGAACACCTATCACATTTCTGGGTAAACAAAATAGTAATATTCAACTTATGCTGTAGTGCAGATGTAGCCTATGTCGACATAACTCATGCTGCCAAGACAGCAAGTACTCTATCCTCCTGAGTAACATAAAAGTGTTCATGTGCACAGTGCTATATTGGTGTGAGAGCTTCTAGGTCTGGTGCCCAACTCCCTGGGGGGCAAAAGCCTTTTTTTTTTTTTTTTTTTTATGCTGAACAGTAGACCTTTCATGCACTGGGACAGAGTTTTCACCAGATATACTGAAGTGCTGCAGCTATATCAGTGAAGCTTTGCTGCAATAGTACTGCTTGTATAAACCTGCCCTTAGTCTCTGTCACTGGCAATTTAACTTATCAACACAAGCTAATTAAACAGTTCCATGTACATTTTTTAAATTTTTCAATAAATGTCACCACACACATGGGTATGGCATTATCTACTAAATTACTTGATACTCATATACTGTTTTGTCTACTTTTATATGTAGATCATAGAGACAAGCTGTGGCAAAAAAGCTCCAGATCCATCTTTATAGGTTTTTCTACCTCCGATTCAAGGTATTAAAAGAAAATATGGTAGTGTGATTAAGCCATGCTTACTTGAAAATATTTAAGTTGCAGTCTCAGTTCTGCCACATATTTCTTAGGTCAGTGGCTCCCAAACTTTTCTTGGCTGTGGCACACCCCAATACTTTTAATTATTTTAAGTCACACCACAGGAGAGTTGCTAAATGAACTCATGAATATTCATGAGCCAATCCAGGTCTCTAAGAAGTTTTTCAAAAAATTCTGTGGCACACCTGCTCAGGCCTGACAGCACACCATGGCACTCTGGCTGGAAAACACGGTCCTAAGTCATCGCAGGCAAACCACTCAAGGGCTAATTTTAATTAGCTGGGCACGCAAGAAAAGCAACATTATTTTAAATGCATACTGCCATACATGTCTACTTGATAACTCTACAGTAGACATAGCAGATAACCATCTACTATTCCATGCATAAAGCAGACAAGGGATCCTGATTAATTACTTTCAATACTCTTCCAGCTTCTGAAAGAACAAAAGCAGAAAAAAGTATAAGGAAGGAATGAAGTTTGTAGTGGGAGATGGGGAGTATGTGAGCTACTATTTACATCAATTAAGGCAGGGGGTCTCAAATGGAAATCACGAGGGCCACATGAGGACCAGTACAGGGCCGCACGAGGACTTGTATGTTAGCCCGATGGCCACACCACTGAAACTTATTTGCAATACCATTGCACAAAAATCAATGATATGTCATTGTAGGCCACAGGAAATAGCTTTAGGGGCTGTGTGTTGGAGACCCCTGAATTAAGGGAAGGATGACTTTCAAGGGGCACCAGAGTGCAAGGAAGCACATTATAGGAAGGAGTCACAATGACAGAGGGAATGAATGTTTCCAAAGGGATAGCCGTGTTAGTCTAGTCCAGTAAAAAAACAAAAAACAAAAAACAAAAAAAACAAGCAGTTGTGTGGCACTTTAAGACTAACATTTATTTTTTGCATGAGCTTTCATGGGAGAAGATCCCACTTCCTCAGATGCTTTGAAGATAGGTGAACTTACAGAAAGGAATGAAACTAAATGCAAGGGGGTGTAAAACATAGGATCAGGTCATAAAGTAACAGCAGATCAGAGCAGTTTACAGGCTTAAAGAATGGGAAGCCTGAAGTCAAATTACCCTTTGTAATGGGAAAAGAGGGAATGAAGACACATAGGGAACAGCACAGCAGGTAAAAAGGCAGGCCGCCTGAGAAGAAATGGAATAAGGTAATGTGAGAAGAAATGGAATAAGGTAAGGATGGAGAACAGGAAATCCCAATGTGCTGGGAGTTAGGAAAGGGAGAAGAGGAAAAAAAAAAAAAAAAGACAGGTTTGCATAGGGTTACCAGATGCCAAAGCATGGAGAGGAGAACAGGGAAGTACAAAAAGGAGGACAATGGAGGACACATGGAGAAAACGTAGTCTTCTTCTGTTCTGAGCTGGCCTTCGACCGCTTCCCCCTAAAAACAGGGTGTTCCTGAGCGCTGCAGCCTACTTTAACCCCTACAAGTAAAAACCCAAAGGAAATCACGTCTTTTTAAAATGCCTGCGGACGGAGGTCGTGAAGGCAAAAAAAAAAAAAGAGGACATGTCCTGACATCTGGTAACCCCTGCAGGGCTGGCAGCGTCAGACAGCGCAGAGCCGCTGCGTGCCCGGGGGCAGGATGGCAGAAGGCAGGCCAGGGAGCCCGAAGAAAGGGAAGCGCAGGCAATTTAAAGGGCAGCCTGAGGACAGCAGGGGAAGGCGGTGCAGGGGCAGAAGCGGGGAGCTGGTCAGGGTGAAGGACGGCGATGGGGAACCGAGGAGAATGGGGCGGGGGCGAGCCGTCGAGGGGCGCTGAGGAGACAGGCCGGAGGAGGGGACCAGGGGGGGCAGCTCCCAGCCGCCATTTTCTCCCTCCTTCAGAGGCGCCGCGGCCCCCCGAAGTGACGGGGCCGGACCCGAGCGGCGCGCGCGGCAACGAAGAGGCGCCTCGTGCCACCGCGTGGGGGAGGGGCGAGGGCCGCCATTTTCTCCCTCCGCCGCCGGGCCCCCCAACATGGCAGCGCCGCTCCCCCGCCGGCGGGGAGGGTCCGGCTGACCCCGCAGCGCGGGAGCGAGACGGCGGCGCGCCCCGGCCGGCAGCTGCCGAGCGCCCGCGGGCCCCAGGCGCTAAAATGGCGGCGGAGCCGGGGCGGCCCCCGGACAGGTGGGGGGCGAGGGCAGGCGAGGCGCTACTCACGTCCCGCTCCGCGCGCCGCTCTTCTCTCAGCGCCGAGAAACGGAAATGACGCGCGCCGCGGGGCCCCGCCCCTCCCTGCGTGATTGCGTCACCCGCCGCGCGGGGCGGGGCTTCCCAGCTGGGGTCGCACGTGGGGCTCACTAGGTGGCGGGGCCCTGCGAGCGGGGATTATCCTGCCAGCCAGGAACAGTGTCATGGCACATTAATGAGCGCCCCCACCCCACCTTTAATTTCAAGGCCTAGATTACTGCCCAGCTCCCCACCCAGCCTGGGGGTAGGGCTGCCCCAAAGCCTGGAAAGGAGGGCACGTGGAGAAAAGGGAGTATTGGTGAAATCTTCTGGTTTTAGGGGGCCCTGGAATACTTTTCCCTAAAAGTAAGGTATGCTGGGGCATGCCGGCCTACTTTAAGCCTAAAATAAAAAGGCAGACAAAAATCCTGTTTAAAATGCCTGCCTGACGGGGGACAGGAAGATGAAAAAAAGAATGTGTCCTTTTGTCTCTTGTCAGTTTCCATGGGATCTTCTCCCACGAAAGCTCATGCAAAAAATAAATCTGTTAGTCTTAAAGTGCCACACAACTGCTTGTTGTTTTCCAAAGGAATAGCCATGTTAGTGTAGTCCAGAAAAAAAAACACACACACACAAAATGAGGCATATGGCATGTTAAGACTAACAGATTTATTTTTCTCATGATGCTTCCATGAAGTGGAATTTTCTCCCATGAAAGCTCATGTGAAAAATAAACCTGTTAGTCTTAACATGCCACATGACTCCTTGGTTTTTTCTCCTCCTTTTGCCTGACAGTTGGTAACCCTACCCAACACTGCCCCCTGCAGTTGTCAGCTAGTAACAGTGTTGTACCAAATTGAGCACCCCCAATCGAGTCCTGGGGAGATTACTGCCCAGCTCCTAACCCCACCCCATGGCCTGGGTGGGCTCTGAACCCCACCCCCATTCAGCCATGGAGGAGTGGGGAGACCATGGTATGGCCATGTCACCCCCTGCACCCCAGAAGCAGACTGGGCACATCAAGAGCAAGGGACCCTTCAGGCCCTGACTGCACCCAGGCTTAGCTTGTTGTGCCTTTCTGCCCATGGGGTAGCTGGGGGTTTCTATCCCTATTGCACCCCACTGGTGAGATCAAGGAGAAAGCTAGTATCACACCCTTTAGCAGGGGCCTTTCCAGGCTGTGCCACAGTGGGCCCCCTGAGTGCCATTGCAACAGCATGGCTCTTGAGTCACTGACTGTAGAATTTGTGCTGGTTTCAGGCAGTCTGGCTCTGGGCTGCACAGAGATCATTCCGCATGTGAGCAGAGGTTGTGACAACAAGTCCTGTGGCACTTTTAAAGACAATCATTTTATAGTGTGATCTTTTAGGGAAAAAATCCCACTTCATCAGGTGCTTTTCTTTAAAGTGTCTGATAGTGGGAATCCCCCCCCCCCCCAAAAGCTCATGCAATAAGTTTAAAAGTGCCACAGGACTCATTTTTTCTGAACTAGATTAACACAGCTATGCCTTTGGGACTTGAACATGTACTAGTTCTAAATTCTCATTAATACTGGGTGTTAGGTGGTCACAGTAGGGATCAGAGTTGATCATCTTCTCCAACATGTGGCCCACATGTCAGAATCCAGCCCACCAAGTGCTGCCATAAGAGCCTGGGAGCTGGGTCTATCTGTAATACTCCCTATTGCTACATCAAGTGTGCAGGCAGACATTGACTATTTGTCCAAGAAGAGCAATGCCAAATATCATTTTACTAAGCTTATTGATAAAGATCAGTTTGTATGTCTTACCTTTCAAAAGTTCTCACCACCCTCTGACAGAGAAAAGAATTGCAACATGGCCCCTCACCCAAAACAGACACCTAGACTCTTCTCTACTGTAGAGAAGAAATAGTGTTGAAGTGACTGGAACATGCAATACCATCATTTGCCCAGTGGTGCCAACTAGCCCTGCTGTGCAGATAGAGGACAACTTCCTAAGGCTGTCACTTTTCAGAAGCACTAAATTCATACAATTACTATTCTATTATGCCAAGTTCCAGAGGGGCAGCCATGTTAGTGCAAGGCAGGCTTAGACGCTGTACCTAACAGCTTGGGGGGGGGGAGGGGTGCAACTAATCTGCATGGGTGTACTATTTGCATGAGCACAGACAACTTGTTAGCATAAATACACTATGGGTAACGGTAATTGTGATTGATCTGATCACAAGTCTGTCAATATCTGTGTCAAGGCTGTTTCCCCGCTTTGGTACTCTGAGTGCAGAAGGTGGGGGCCTGCAATAGGCCTTAAAACTCTCCAAGGCCTCCAATTCCTGGCCTTGGAGTGGTGTCACTGCCACCACCCAAATGCAAAAACCTCTTGAAACCCAGGAAGGTGCACTTGGGAATTCCTTCCTGTGAGGTATCCTCACATCACTTTTAGTCCTCTCTCAGGAGAGAGAGACTGAACCCCAGCTGGGACATCAGCTGGAACTGGAACAGAATCCCCTTTAGTAGCTGGCTGTGCAGTCTGAGGCACATGCTTACAAGCCTCTTGTCTTTCAGGACACAGAACTAGAGCTTACTGGAAAGGCAAGATCTTTAATTGAAAAGAACAGATAACAGTTGCTTCTCTAGGATTTAATTTAGGTAGTTACAGGGTAGTGGGAGGGGGCACATGTGCTCAGAGAAATCCAAAAACAAAAACCAAAAGACAAAATACATACCCTGACCACATCCAAGTAGACATTCCCTGTTCTACTCACACCTAGTCAGTAACAAATAGCTTCTCTCTGGTAAGGATGTCACTGGATGCTTCTTCAGGGCTTTCTGGCCGCCTCCTGATCCTCCCAGGAGCCCTGCTGTATCTGAACAGGCAAGGCAAGGCTGCTGCTCCAGTTCAAAAACCCGTGCTTTATTCCTATTGGCTGTCCTGGGACTCTCTGACCAGAGTGTTAACCCCTTCTTCCCCAAGGATTGCTACAATCTGTAATTCTACTGAAGGGAAACATGAAATATATTTTGTCTGTTGTGATATGCTACTATGATTGTTCCAGATCCATTTGGGTTAGTTAAAGGATAAAAGCTACCCTTAGCAAGAGGGAGGCTTGTAAGAGAGAGGCCACTACCTGTTTCAGCCTGAAAAAGTCAAGACGGGTAGGGGGTGCATAGCTCACTCTGGAGCTATGCTTGAGGCATTTGCCTCACCCCCTGGCCCCACTGTCAAGTTGTAAATCTGGCTAGGCTTTTTTTTGGGGGGGGGTTGTTTTGTTACTTTAATGGAAGAAGCTATTTGAGGTTTAACTGAAATCACAGAGAGGAGCAGCAAATGGAGTGGGTGATCAATAGGCAGAGCTGGTGAATAGTGGGCAGAGCCACAGATGGTGAGAGCAGCCAGCAGCAGGCTGGCCAGCGTGAGTGAGCTGTGGACAGAGCCAGCAGTGCCAAGGGACAGCACTAGCTTACAGAGTGACCAGCCAGTGGTTGGCACCAGCAGACAGGTGGTGAGAAACACTCTACATACCAGGGATTTGTTGGGAACCTGTTTTGCACTGATTCTCCAGGTCAGTGCTGGCTTTTGTTATCAGGCCTTTTACATTCTGTAATTACTATTACAAGTTCTGTATACTACACAGACTCATGCTTGCAAGTGGCAAAGCATTACCCCTTCAGGGTGCCCAGGGAATAATGCATGATTTCCCAGAAGACTTGGTGGGGGCTCAAACCAGTTGGTGCTATAAAATTATGTAGAAGCTCCTAGATATAGAACCCAGCCCTCATTCTGCCAGCTTGCCCTGGCAGAAGGGTTATATTAGTCTAGTCCAGCAAAGTCAGGAAATGCTACAAGACTCCATGATTTCATTATGGTGTCACTTTGCACATCCAGTCTATGCTATGTCTAAGCTCTACTGAGAAACATTTCAAACACCTTTGCTTGTTAGGTGATCACTGTGGCAGAAACAAGATGTAAATAGGTTTGACCTTGTTGGGATCAGCTACCCATCATTCAGTAGGTTAGATGTAGCAAACCACCAAATCAGTAGCCACCATTGGTCATCAAGTCAAGGGATATTATACCATCTAGCCCCAAGCAGGGCAAGGCAGGACACCAATAGTCAGGGCTTCAAACCCCCCCCCCCCAGGGCCAGGCCAATTAAATAGTTCACTGCCTTCTAGCCTCCAGGCAGGGGCAAGGCAGAATAAATAGTGCTTCAGTCCTCCACTCCAGGCAAGGCCAAGCAAGCAGCAGTTCACTGCCTTCCAGCCCTAAGCAGGGCAAGGCAGAACAAACAGCACTTCAACTAGGCAGAGTTGGTGTAAGGTTTGAAGTGAAAGGGATAAGGGGAGGGAGACACAGGTCCAGCCACTCTACTGCATCTCAGCCCAGGGCCTATCCAGTGGTCATAGGCCACCAGCAAGTCAATCATGCTCCCACCAAAACAGACACTCAGCAGTGAAAGTCACTCTACCCCCTTCTCCCCAGTTTTCCAACTGCCTCCAGGACCCTTCCCTTACCAGACACCAGGGTACCTCAGAAAAGGGATCCCCAGTCAGACCTTCAGCATTCAGAGGAAGTAGGTCCAGTAAGCCTTCCAAGTTATCCACCAGCAGCATCTCCTCTAAGTCACAGGGGTTGGATAACACCAGTCCAACAGCATCTTCTGCAGAGTGCAGCTCATCAAGGTCCCAATGGCCTTCCTCTTCCTTCCCTCTTCACAGCTCCTCAGCTGAGGGTAGTTCCTCCAGAGCCTCACCTGGCAGGCATGAGCAAATGCAAAAACCCCAGACACTCCCTCCACCTGCACACCTCCTTTTCTTTCTCCCCTATGGCTGCCCAGTTCATCCCCTTATATAGTCCTCCCCTCCTCTCAGCCCGCCCATTTGGTTCCAGGGAGGGGCTTGTGTTGTGGTCTCCTCTGGCCAGCAGGGGGACTGCTGCAGCCCAACAGCATCCCTCTGGGAGGATGGGTTCTCCACTCTGCTACACAAGAGTATCTTGAGCAGGAATATAGATAGGTTATTTTGCTTCTGTGTTTGGCAATAATGCAACTGTTGCTGGAATACTGTATCTGGTTCTGCTGCCCAGACTTCAGGAAGGCTGCTGATAAATTGGACAGGGTTCAGCAAACAACTATGAAAATGATTGAAAGATTAGAAAACATGCCTTGCAGTGACAGATTTAAGGAGCTCAGTCTCCTTAGCTTAATACAAAGAATGTTAAGGTGCTACTTGATTGCATCTATAAATATCTATGTGGGGAACAAATATTTAATCATGGGCTCTTCAGTCTAGCAGAGAAAGGATAACACAATTTCAGTCTGGAAATTAGATGCGCATTGTTATCAGAGAAAGGAATTGACCAGTGAACAACTTACCAATGGTTACAGTAGTTTCCCCATCACTGACAATTTTTAAATTTAGATTGGCAGTTTTTCTAAAAGATGTATTCTAGGAACTATTCAGGGAAGTTTCATAGCCTATATTACACAAGCAAGGCTCAGTGACTCCACTTTAATATGCCCAGGAGCCCTCTTCTCTAATGTTTCTTCTATGGTTATTGTTAGCAGAGTTGCACTAGTGCTACAATGGCAAAGGGAGATCTTCATACAAGACTCAGTACAGACAAGGTATAGGAGAGGGGAATGGGAATAGCCTCAATAAAGAGTAATGCATTAGAAAGCAATGTTACAAATAACCTCAAAAGAGTAGGAGTAAATAGCAATAAATCCCATTAACATTCTTGGAAAATATATTTATAGGGATAAAAAGGAAATTTTCCCTTTCTGGGGGGAGATAAACATTTTCTGTAGCTAAAGCTGTTCTGTATTAAAAGACAGCAATACATTTATTTTCCATTCATGTTAATAGCTATGCGGTTTGGTCATATTTCTTTGTTCAGTCCTCATCCTGCAGAGAGGTCCATGTAGGTGGACCACTGCAACTAAAGAACACTTTTCATTATGTGACCTTCATTTGCAATGCGCTGAAACAAAAATGAAGTAACTCCATATCTTCTAAGCTGCAAGCCCTAAACCTCTTTTATGCTCACAGAATAACTATAGTAGAAGGAGCAAATAGAAAAACCGTCTCCAGGAAAATCAACAAGAGTCCTGTGGCACCTTGTAGATTTATAGATTTCTTCGGGCATAAGCTTTTGTGGGCTCCTACTCACTTCATCAGATGCAGTGGGTTGAAGCCCAAGAAAGTTTATGCCTGAAGAAATCTGTTAGTCTAAAGGTGCCACAGGACTCTCATTGGTTTTGCTGTACACAGATTAACACGGCTACCCCTCTGGAAATTTCCATCAGGAAAATGTTAATTATTCTTAACAGATAACTCATTCAATAATTACTCAACAGTTGTTACACTCTTCGGGTATGTCTATACACAGACTTTAATTCGACCTAATGTTCATTAGGTCAAATTAAAAAAATAGCCCATCTACACAGGTTTCTCCCAATTCAACCTAAGGCTTCCCTTAACTCAAATTGAGGAGATGACACTTCAAAGTTACAAAACCTACCATAATTTTGAAGCAACCATTGATTTGACCTAACAAGTTTGAGTCAACAGCATCTAGTGTAGTGGTTAGCCTGTCTGTTTACTATGCAGAAAGTCATGGGTTCAAGCCCCCAGGGGGTTAGATTTGATGATCTTATAAGGTCCCTTCCATCCCTGTGATTCTATTCTATTAACTGCGTTAATTCAAACTAATGTTAGTTCAAATTAACCGCAGTTTTCCCTTCTCCTTCCCATGGTCCCCAGCACCAAGAAGAGGAAGTGCCTGCCACAGAACGGGATCCCCAATGGCACAGACACACTCAGCCATTGTGAGGGAGAGGTGCCAACTCCTAGAAAAGCAATGGCAGAGGGCAGCACTGCCAGGCAGGGTTGGATGAGGGGTCCAGTCTGGGGCCACCAGGAAGTCCTCTGTCTCCTGAGCATTTGGGGGACAGAGGACATCCTATCGAGGCTGCAGAGCTGCCTCCACAACAGAGACATATATGCACACATTGCTGCAGCCCTCGCCACCAGAGGGCACCCCTGGATGACTGAGCAAGTCCGGGTAAAAATAAAGACCCTAAAGCAGGACTACGCACAGGTCAAAGAGGCAAGGCGGCTGCAAGGCTCTGCATGGGATGGCATGTGCCACTACTTCAGAGAGCTGGACAGGTTCCTGTCCCGCAAGCCCAGTGGCCTGCCATCCACGGCCGTCGACTCTGCAGAGCCTCTCCATGATTCCAGCACCCTGGAGGGAGGGTCTACAGAGGAGGATGCCCCAGCAGATGATGAGGCTGGAGAGCCTGAGGGGACACCACCACAGCCTACCACAGCTGCCAGCCTGAACTCCTCAGCACCCTCAATGAGGCATGAGCCACTGCTGGGGAGCAGGAGGAGGTGCCCCCCGGGGAGGCCCCAGAGGAGGAGGGAACATCTTGGCAGACTCAATGGCACCCATGGGTGAATGCTCCTTTCCTCCCTCCCTGCAGCTTAGCCTGTGCTGGTCCAAGGAATTGGCAGGGCATGGAGTAAGGGTCTCCAGCTGGGCAGGGCTAAAGAGGCCCGGGGGGGAATGAATCCATGGGGTACATGGCCCAGGGTCTGTGTGCCAGCAAGGGAAGTGGACCCCTGGGCACTATAGGCATCTAGAGGTAGGAGTGCTGGGGGAAAGCACTGCTGGTAGCATCGAGGGCATGCAGCATGCAGCCCATACCCCGGGCACAAGGCCTTGCTGGGGGGTGGGCCAAATGCTGGCAACGCCTCACTGCCACATGTTGCTGTGGCCACCATGGCCAGGCCGGGCCAGAGGGCATGGCTGTGCGTGCCCAGGGATGCATTCCACATGGCAGGAATCAGGGGCAAGGGGACAAGCGGCAAGCAGGTGCTCTGTGCTGTTAGACTGCACACAGCACAAGGTATGCACACAGCAGATTAATATGATGTTCCCCACCTCTCTCCAGCAGGTCATCGTGACAGCCATCATCATGCTGCAGGGAGCCTGTCCCACAGTGCCTGACAGAGCAGAGCAGCACACCAGACCCGGAAAGAGCTCCTGGACCAGATCTTGCACCTGGGCCAGGGGGCCAAGGAAGGCATGTGGGCCTGGTGGGGCCAGGTGGCAGAACACCAGGACTCTGCCCTCCGTCTCCTCGAGCGCTCCGTTGTCATCAAGGAGCAGGGGGCTGCAGTCCAGGAGCGCCACACTTGGGCCCTGGAATGGGTGGGCACAGCACTCTGCAACATGGTTAGTGCTCTGACTGGCATTGGCACAGCCCTGCAGGGCATGTCGGCCACCATGGCCAGGCTGGCCAACCATCTGCCCCCCCCCCAGGCCCAGCTGGACAGGTCCCCCAGGATGCCAGCGCACCTCGGCCACGACGCTCCCGGACACGGGGTGGGCATGGGGAAGGCTGAGCCCAGCCCCTCCATGGTGCAGGAACAGCCCTGCCATCACCCTGCCATCTCCCCATACCCCATGCTGTCCCCCAACCCCTCAGTTCTGCCCCCAAATCCCCTGTTCTGCCCTAAACCTTCCCCATGATGTACCTGTAAATAAACACTCTGCACTAAAAGTTTCTTTGTCTCATGTTTTTATTTAGGTGCGGTGGGGGGAGTCTGTGTGGGGTGGGTATATGCTGGTTGGGGGTGGTGAGGGAATTGGGAGGTGCAGGCAGTCTTCAGTGTGTATCCTCAAGAAAGAGGTCTGCTAGGGCCTCCTGGATCCTTACAGCCTTGACTGGGGCCCGCTCAGTGTCCCACGCAGTCTGTGGCTGTTCAGAGTGGCCCGAGAGGTGCTTGGCCTCAGTCTCCCAGGTGGCGGGTCCCGCAACCCCGGCAGTTCACATAAATTGTGAAGGATGATGCATGTACTAATGACCTCCAGGATGGTGTCTGCAGCGAGGTGTGGGCATGTCAGCAGGCACCTCCACCTTGCTTTCAGCCACCTGAAAGCCCACTCCACAACCTGCTGGCACCTATTCAGTCTTCTATTGAAGATCTCCCAGTGTTCATCTAAGTGGTGTCCTGCAAATGGCCTCATTAGCCACAGCAGGAGTGGATAGGCTACCTCCCTGCTGAGCAAGCGGGGCACCTGCACATCCCTGATGGTCATCTCATGGGGGTGGAAATGGTGCCTGATTGCATGCCCCTGAAGAGCGCTGAGTTTTGGAGCACCGGTGAGTCATGTGCCTGCCCTAGCCAGTCAATGTAAATGTTAGTAAAAATGCCCTGGTGGTCTCCCAGGGCCTGGAGTAGGATGGAGTGGTACCCCTTCTATTGCAGTAATCCACTGCACGATGTGTCGGGGCTCTGATTGGTATATGAGTGGCATCCAGGATGCCCGCACAGTTTGGGAACCCAAGTGTGGAGAGCCCATGTAAGGTGCCCTCCAGGTTGCCTGTGTCAACAGAGGTGGCAGACATAATGGCCCCCCCGCCCCCCCAGCGTAGCCCTCTAGATTATGGAGCTCACAGGGAAGAATGTTATGTATAGATCTCCCTGATGGGTCTCATCTCCGGGCTATTCAGCTCAAGGGGAAGAATGTTAAGTATTGATCTCCCCTGATAGGCCTTGATTTCCCCGGTGAGTTTTTACCCCCCTTGCCTTGTGTCATCAAGGGGAGGTGAGTTTCTATCCCCCTGAACAGTTTCTCCGCACCCCTGTCACCACGAAGGAGGGATCATTGTCCGGGGTCCCAGTTTTATCATTGGTCCTGACCTGCACCTCTCTTCCAATTGGCTATTTTATACTCTGGCCGTGCAGTATACTATGTAAGCCCCTGCCTCGGTTGGCTCGAGTGTTCTTCCACACTCAAATGCTAAAGGGCACGTCACGAACCGGTCGGACTGATCCCCCAACCGAGACAGGGAGCTCCCGCCTGCGAGACTTTTGGGTGTACTCGAATTGCCGGCTGAATCATTGCATACTGGGATGCTGCAGCTGGTCTGCCTCCTCGCTTTGGGTTCCACTACAGTGCTAGGACAGGTATTATAAACTGATACAGCTATTTTACCTCTCTTGATTTGTTTCTTTCTTCCCTTTTTCTTTTCTTTATAATTCCATTTATGCATGGTTTATAAGTGTAGTTTGTTTTTCTTTAGGCAGTGTTTATAAGTATAGCTTTTTCCCATTTATGCATGTCTGTGACTCACAGCAGTTACCTTGATGGCCACCCCTCCCCGGGCCATCACTAAAGTACATAGAACGTGTGAAGTGAACAGATGGCCCCTTCACCTTAACTAGATGGCCCCCTTGAACTCAACTAGATGGCTGTTACCACCCTGGGGGCCCATTGTTTTGCAGGGCTTGGTTTAGGTGAGCTCTGCCTAAATGCAAGGTCCTGCAGGGCATGACTCACATCCCCATTGTTCCCCACATTCCCTGTAATCAGGGAAAGGCGGGAAACAGTCTTTAAAAGCTGAGGTTCTGGGGTGCTCAGGCAGGATGGTTTTCAACATCTCGCCTGGCCTGATCAACCAGAAGCTGCCTCCTCCGCTCACGAGTTCCCCCTAGAGCGTATCAACGAGTTTCCCCCACGAGTACAACTGCCGGCCAATTACGAGTCTCCTTCCTCCCGCCTGTAATGCTGCTGCTGCTGCTAATACGACTGGTAAGAGTCTGCCCTGCAGCCTCTCTTTAAAGTATTTTACTTCTTCGCTGCTGCTTTGGAACTATTTTCCCCAGATTTATAGGCTTGTGTGTGTGTGTCTTCTCCTTTCTGTTTATTTGCCACTTCAGTTTGTGTTAGGAGCGCCTGTGCCTGTAGTTGCCTGTCACTACTTTGTATCACCTAGTGTATCCCCTTATCCTGTATCATTTGTGTTGTGTTAAAAGTATCCCTGTAAGCTGCAACACTGTATTAGTTTATTTGATAGCCTTAGGAGTGTTAAGTTAGATTATAGGATTGTCTTTCTTTAGTTGCAGTCTTTAGAATTGGTTTTGCTAAGTTGCCTTTGCCCTCCCCTCGGTAACCTCCCCAACTTAAATAAACTTTTTCTCTTTAACTTTACTTGTCCCCTCTTCATTTCTGGGATCCCCGTGTGCCTCAACTATCCTTCTGTCCCTGTCCCCTTCTCTGTGGCTCCCGGCTCCCTTGCTGCTCCCACGGCCGCTGCCAGTTCTCCCCGCCCCGCCACACTTGCAGCTCTCTGCCCCTGTGGCTCCCGGCTCCCAAGCCGCTCCCGCGGCCGCCCACCAGCCCTCCCGGTTCACCGTCGCTTTTCCCTGGTCCCTGGCGGCTCCCACCAGTAACACCGCGTTACTGCCGCCGCTTTTCCTCAGTCTCTCCACCGGCTTCCCAGAACCCCTTCTGCTTTCTCCCCAGCCGCTCCCCTGAACCCTTTCTGCCTTGCCGCTGCCGGCGCTTCCCCCAAACCCCTTCTGCCTTCCCCGCCAGCAGCTGCTTCCCCAAACCCCTTCTGCTTTCTCCCCAGCTGCTCACCCGAACCCCTTCTGCCTTCCCGCCGCTGGCGCTTCCCCTGAACCCCTTCTGCCTTCCCCGCCAGCCGCCGCTTCCCCGAACCCCTTCTGCTTTCTCCCCAGCCGCTCCCCTGAACCCTTTCTGCCTTCCCACTGCCACCATTTCCCCCGAACCCCTTCTGCCTTCCCAGCCACTGTTCCCCGAGACCCTTCTGCCTTCCCTGCCATTTCGCCCCTTCCGCCTCCATAGCAAACCCCTGAACTCCCTTTCAGCCCCTCCTGCTTCTCCCTGTTGCCCATACCCCCATGCTCAATCCCCCTTCTCAGTCTCCCTCTCAAACCCCCAAGCTTCTGCTCAGCCCCCCCACTTTTCCCTTTGCCCCACCCCATTCCCCCAAGTCCCTTCCCCCTTGCCTTTCCTCTCCTTTGAGCCCCCCCCACACTAACCTTCTTTGCTTCTCCTGCTCCCCTGCCTGCTTCTACCTTTTTTCTGACACACCCACATGCTAATTCTGTGCTGTACCCCTTTTTTTCTATAGGACATCAAAGCACTTTTTAGGTTATAGTGAGTAGGATTATAGTTGTAAGTTAGGTTAATTGAAGAACCCCATTGTTCCCCAACCTGCCCCCACTTCCGAAAGTTAGGTACCCCCCAACGCTTTACAGAAACCACTGTGACAAACACAACATACACCGACCACCGTTCACCTTACCCTATACTTATTTTAATAAAATGTACCCCGAATCCACCCCATACCCCACGGGTGCAGTGGTTGCCCCCGAAGATCTTCAAATCTCTGAACCTGCTGGCAGGGTCAATGCATTGTCTATAAGTGTAGTTTTTCCCATTTATGCAGTGTTTATAAATGTGGTTTTCATTTGTACCTTGTATAGTCCCTTTACTGCATAGCTATTTATTATCCCACTTGTAGCTTGCATAGTCCTTTACACTGTGTAGCTGTTTACTCCCCCCACATTGGCATTTTTGTTGCTATTTTGTTGTATGCTTTTATGAGACCACTATAAAATTTTGTCTATTGAAAATTGGTGTCCATCTCCTTGGTGGGTGTCACTGGTCCATCGCAGTTACATCACGAACCCGGGGTTCAACAGCCTGCTACATCAAGGCGGGCCAGGAGGACCAGTTTTATGGCCTTGCAGACCTGCCTTAGCACTACTCCCACAGTGGCCCTCCTGACCCCGAAGTTGTGTGCCACAGAGCAATAAGACTCTAGGGTCACCAGCTTCTACACAGCTATAGCCACTCGCCTGTCCACTGGGATTGCAGGTCACAAGTGCATGTCCCTGTGCTGGAAGACTGGGGCGAGCTCTCTGACAAGCTCCATGAACATCTGCCGTGTCATGCACAGGTTGCATTGCCACTGCTCCTCATCCCATGTCCTCAGGACAACTCTTTCCCACCAGTCGCCACTGATTTCCAGTACCCAGACGTGATGGGGGTACAGAGCATGGCAGGGTGGCAGCAGTTGCTTGCACAGCCAGCATCCTGGCAGTGCTGCTGTCTGCCTCAGTGCTGCTGCTGTCCAGGGACAGTATGCTCCACCCTAACAGCGCTGTGTGTGAGGCTCAGCGGCTGCTGAGCACCAGGGTGGCAAGTGGGAATGGCTGGGCAGAGGCCATGGCCTTGCTCGGCTCCTTGCCTGCCAGAGTGTGCCGAGGAGGTGAAGTCACTTCCCCCTTTTAATGGCACTGGCTGCGGGAATGACCCATCCTGGCAGCCATTTTGCCACACTTCCCATGGTGCCCCCCTCCTGGGTTGAATTAGCAATTCCTGTACATGGACATGCTAATTCAACCCTCATTTTGCAGCACAGACATGTTAATTCAATTCCAGTTAATTTGAATTAAATTTTATTATGTCAACCTAATTAGTTCAACCTATGTTAATTTGAATTAACAGGCTATGTGCAGACATACCCTTCTGTGTTATGTTGGAAAAAGAAACCCCTAAAAATTTAAAGAATAAAGTTTTAGTTTAATTATTGCTAGAACCAGGTAAATAGCCTATACTCAGACTTAAGCTCAATACTTTCTCCACTGATTTTCAGAGAAAGAGTGGTCATGAAAACATGAAGAGAGTGCATCATCCTAATGGGTAAAGGCTCTGATTCTAAAAGAAAAATGGAAAGAGACCAGCAATATTATTTTAAAACAAATATGCATAAGTTTTTAGCCAATCTCATGAGATTTTGGGGTCTGATTCATGATTTTGGAATGGTCAAAGCTGGTAATAGTACACTGGTGTGCACTTAAAATGGTAATATCCAAAGGGATTGCCATTAGCTTAGTTCAGCAAAACAAACAAGGAGTCCTGTGTCACTTTTAAAGATTAACACATTTGTTAGTCTTTAAAAGCGCCACAGGACTCCTTGTTTGTTTTACTGACAATTAAAATTTCTATGAGTTCGCCATCTCTGAGTGTCTGATGAAGTAGGATTTTATTCCACAAAACCTCATGTGCTAAATAAATTTGTTAGTCTTTAAAAGTACCACCAGACTCCTTGTTTGTTTTTGCTGAACTGGATTAACATGAGTATCCCTCTGGTACTTAAAATTATACTTACACAGAAACCACTCAAGTTCTAAACTGGAGTGGGCACAGGCAGAAAAAATAGGGATTCTAAATTTGTAGGAAGATAAGAAAATGAAAGCAACATATAACAGGACCATACAGTCACAAATATATTCATCAGACTTTTTTCTGACTATCATAAGTTACACTAAGAAGGTTCCATAGCAATAAAACAGACCTGTTCACAGCAATAAGATCTGTGTTTTCATAGGTGAATTTTTTTTTTTTTAAGAAATATACAAAACATTTCTAGACACTTAAATACTGAAGGTGTTCTTTTACAGGCTCCTTACCTAATGAACAAACAGTTTTACTAGAATAAAAATGCCTGTACATTCTTTTATAATTTGCATGTTTTCCAATACCATTTGCATTGTTTTATTATTTGCAAGTGTTCCAATCTCCTTTGCTCTCTTAAAAGGCAAAAAAGTGTTGTTGTTTTTTTAAACTTAGTCCATATACAAGAAACTTTTATGAACATGAAACACAAATCAAAATGGAAAATGATAGACATTATAAGTTCTTTTTATATTTTAAATCAAGAACTTAGGTCTCAAAACATATCAAAATAAAGGATGCAGAGATTTTGCCTTATGGTTCTTAATTAGTTCATCCATCACACCTGGGCTACCTTCCTATGCAGGCACCAAATCTATTCTTGAATCCCTACGTCCAAGCAGCATACCAGCCTCAGGAAGGGAATGTTTGGTTAAAGTGAGGGGTTTAATGTTAAACCTCCCTATGAGGAAGGGTTCCTTTGAGTAATATTTTGCTTCTTCAACCTGTTAACTTTTTCAGGCTTTTCTATCAATCACTCTGTTTCTAAAGAAAGAAAAAGATTCTGACCATCTTAGGAAAAAGGTAAAGGAGACTTATTCTCCCAAGCTAAACCATTCCTTGTCTTCATGAATGGAACACATGCTGACGCTGACCCAGGTAGTTCAGTTCCACTTTCAGGAGCTCTATTATATTTTCCATATTGGATGTATTTCCTGTCCTGGTACTATCCTTAGTGAATCTCTTTTAAAGGATGTAAATCCTTCCTTCTCCTAATTCATTAACTGCAAGATAATTTTATTTCATTTCACATACAAGTTCATCTGGAAATAATATTATCATGTTGATTCCTGGTTCTCCATTCAGAAAGAGAAATTATAGCTACCATCCTAAGGTAGTTAAATGAGAGTGAGGAAAATATGAGGCTGCTGCTCTTCTGATAAAATCTACTTCAGCATTGTATCAGTAATTAACTGCATGATTCTTGACTTGCATAGCTGTAAAAGACCTAGCAAATGTTTTACAAGGTATATTTTTTATTATTTTTTTTCCTATGGCATGGGGGTTATTTTGAGTTTCAATATATTTTATTGGATGTGGAAAAAACTTGTCAAATACTATCGAGGCTCTAATCCTACTCTCCTTTCCCATCCCAAAATAGACCTATGGAACCTGTGAGGTCAACCAATAATAGGCTGAGGAGAGAAATAGTGAGAGATGTAATTAGGCTAAACAATTATATATGTTTGGTTATTTGTATGTGATGCATGTGTTATGAATTCTTGTTAACTAGCTTTATAATTATGTTTTCAACTCTATAAAATTCAAGATAATTGCCTGTTTTTTATTTTTTTCATGATTCTTGTTGCATTGAGACTTTGTAAATGTTGGCAATGCTATTACCTTTGGTTGAATTAATGGTATAATTCATTTTATTTATTTGTGTCTTGGCCTGGGACATTCTTCAACCACCCACACTTGTTGCCAAGAGGTAATACATTTTCTTGAATCACCAGTTTGTGACAGGAATGTTAGTGTGGGTCATCTTAGGCTTTTTCCTCACCATTTAAAAATGGGTGGTGTTTTACAGCAAAATAACTAACTTTTTCTCTGGAAAAAAGATAAATTTTTGCAAAGTAAAGACAGCTTTAGTTTGGATATTCTAGAGAGAGAGAGAGAGAGTTTCTGCTTTCCTCTGTGTTGCTCTTTGGTGGCCAAACAAGGGACATTTTAGATTTGGGGGTTTTAATAGCCTGCAGGAATATCTTTTAAAGAAACCTTTTCCACTCCTGGTATAAAAATTTCCAGATCCACACAAAATCAGCTGGCTCTAGGATTTTGGGAGCTTCCAAAGAGGCTAGTTTTGTGGGGAGAGAAGGGGTTGAGGGAAACCTATATTATGCAATGCTATTATACAATGGCAGATATTTGCATACTGTCTAGGCATCATGAGACTCAAATTCAGATGGGATCTGCATAGCACCATATGCTAAACTGCTTCTTTCTCTGTTTAACCAGGGATTGGAGATCTCTTCTTCTGCCTACTCCCAAACTTAAGGAAACCAAGATTAAAGACGCACTTTCCATTTGTGTTCCTATCTGTTTTAAGTACTTCTAAGTTTGGGTTGAGGAGAAAACCCACCCCTTTGGGCGTCTGATTTGTCCCCCTCCCCAAACATTTTTTCCATCACTTGTTAAAACAGTTTCCTATTTTTGTGGCATCTCAATGAGGAAAGAAGTGGGGGAAACCTCTTCCCTTATGTAAGAAATGCTTTGAGAAACACACTCACCTGTTTGAACACATTTTTTTCTTTTCCTAGTTTTTCCCACCTCTTTCTGCATTGTTTCCCCTGCTTTCCTTTACTCCCATTAGAGAGGCACATAGCCTACAACTCCCATTATTAAGATGTGGGGATGTTTTCCTTCTAGGTATTAGGGTGCATTAATGCTGCAGTTCACCATATGCACCAAATCCTGCAAGCTACTACTCACGTGAGTAATGAACTGTAGTTCACTTAATGATTTCTGATGATTATATGAACTGAGAGAGCTCTAATCTGTATTGGGGGGGGGGGAAACTGAGGAGAAATGTTTAATTCAATAGTGCCGATATTTTGAGGAAAATTCCAGAGAATTTTCTTAAAGTAGCTCCTCACCCAGGGATATTTAAAAAAAATACTTTTACAACATGTTGTTACGGTTCAGTATCTACATAAGGCGATTATACTGCTGTTTCTTGAAAACAAGATAAGCATGAAGAATCCATAAACTATATGGATCATAAGCTATATGAAAAGCAACTAGAAATTTCTGTGTAGCTAAGTTAGGCACCATAGTGGGAGACCTACATCTATATCTGGTGTGACTACAGCTCTGCTGAACAATTAAATATTCAACACTCAGTTTGGATAACAAGCTCCTTGTGATTTTCATGGTAGCTGTTTGTGTGGAGTAGAAAACATGAAAAAGAAATTGGTGCTGTAGATAAGACAAGATAATGTTCCTTCCAGCCTTTTAGCTATAAAAATCTCAAATGCTGCAAAAGTATTTGCTGAATCCTGGGAATAAGGCACAATCAATAGATCTGCACATCTGACTTGTTTTAGCAGCGTAATTTAAAAACAAAACAAAATACGCAGAGGTCATTTGTAAGAAGAGAAAAAATTCCAAGGATGACATAAAAAAAGAGAATCCCAAACGCTAAAGCAGAAGTCCACTTATGGAAAATTAACTAAAACAAGATTTTTGTTCAGGAGAAAAATGGCTTTTTTTAAGTGTACTTTCTTCAATTGAGGCTTTAAGGATGAAAGTCCCAGTTTTATGGGTTTTTCTGTGTAGGAGTCTGCTTGTATAGGTGATCCTTCAGGATCAGATCTTTAGCTGGCATGGAAGAGAAGGCAGTTAAATGGCTTTAACTACCAAATGCTTTCTTCACAGAGAGATGATCCAAGAGAGCACCTTTACCTATGGCACACTGTCTGTGATAGGAGGTTAGTAATTTTGGAAGTCTGAGATGTAAACTAAAACTTCTATGTTCATTTTGTTTATTCTCTTGTCAGTGAAGGTTTCCTTCCCTACTGTGCCTGGTGGGGGAAAAAGATAACAAGAGGCTTGTGTATCTTTATTTCCTCTTGTGAAGCTACTCCATTGGCTGATGGAGCTAGGGCGAGTGATTTGGTATTGATAAGCTAATAATTGTGTGGAAAGTTATGTGATCAGACTACTGAAGAAGCATAGAGAATCAAAAGCGCCGACAATTACATACTTCCTTTTGTTATCCCTATTTTATAAATAAAAATGTGCACAGTTAAGTAAATAGGAAAAATTATCACTAAGAAGTCTGCTAATATATTTTGGGAATTGCTGGGGGTTTTTTAAGGATAAAAGACATGCTCTTAATTTATGATAGATAAATAAAGGGTATAACTGATTTAAACACATTTTCTATATGAAAAAATCACTTTAAAATACAGAGCAAAATCCTTCCTTAAAGGGTGAAGTACTTCACAATGACTACTTTAAAATGAATTAAAAACCAGACTGCAACTTGACAGGCCTTTCTTAGTTTGTTGAAGATGCTGGAGATGATAGATCTTAAGCAATACTGTCCATAAGTGTAACTCACATTTCACTGCATGAGTCATTCCATCTCAAGTAACTTGAAAAAGCAGGCTACCTAAGAAGGGGTTGTTTAAAGAATGGTACTCAATAGGTTGGAAGAAGTAAATGCATCTTACCTACGAAGTATAACTTTGATTATAGTTACATGAATGGTTAACTTGGTCCCATATATTTTAAGATTCTTTTAGGAATTTTTAATAAGTCATATGATGAGAAGATTCCTAACAAAGGTATCATATTGTTTCTAAACTGTGCATACTGGCTCAGCACTAAGGACTGTGTTTTAACAGGAACCCTCTTAACCACATGCTATCCTTTTGTGAATAGAAGGTGTAGTTTGGACCTTACCTATGCACAAGGATCCATATGTGGACTTTTACTTTCACTCTATGTTGTGTTGGTAGACTCAGTGGGCCCCCACATGGATATAAGGGATCTATCCATTGAAAGTTTTGAACAGTCAGTGTCGTAGATGCAGACCCCTAAATCAGTCCAGCACCTCATTGATTTTAAAAGTGTTCCCTGCAGGCATAGGTTGGAGTCTATTTGGAGTTCATGACAGGATGAGGGAATAAATGTCTCTAGCTATCACCTTGGTATGGTCTCCCACATGTGGGGTATGTCTTCACTCATGGCGACAAAATCACCGCCATCAGCCCAACGTTTGGGGGGCAATCAGCAGCGAGCACAAACTCACTGCTGTGCTCTGGAAGGTTGGTGCCGGGAGTCCTGCCCCCTAGGAGACGCAGCTGAAAGCCAGAGCTATCATGCTCTGTTTCAGTGCCCAGGGTGCATTCCAGCCAGAACGCACCCCTGGCAATTAGCAGCGCTTGTGGCCGGCGCAGCAAAATGCGCCTGTTAATAGTGCAACTCTATTGAGCCATGCTGGCATGCCTGGGGCAAAGCCCTATTCGTCCCGCTGTAGTTACAGCTCTGCTGAAAGCTGGCTGCAAGTCACTTGTGGTCTCTTTCAGCAGCATGTCCTGGTAGCCGAGGAAGTCGCCAGCAGTTATCCAAGGCATTTTACATGCCTTGCGTAACTGCCAGTCGACTGCTGCCGAAAAGCCCTCTCAGTGTAGACTAGGGCACAGAGACACAATGGGGAAGGACTTGCCACAGCAGAGTGTGTATAGATGTGTGAAAAGGTAGTGATATGCTACCCACTGGCTGTCTACCTGAGTGTTGTGCCATGTGCTATTCCTTCTCTATTTTGTTATCTGAAATGTGTCACTATTAGTGTGCGGTGCATTTCTGTGAAGACAGCGGTGATAGAACGACCTAGAAAATATAAGTTCCAAAGGGGTAGGTGTGTTAGTGCAGTTCAGCAAAACAAGCAAGGAGTCCTGGGGCGCTTTTAAAGACTAATTAATTTATTTGCTGCATGAGCTCTCCTAGGAAGCCTCTGAGAAAGTGGGATTTTCTCATATAAATAAATTTCTTAGTCTTTAAAAGTGCCCCAGGTCTCCTTGCTTGTTTTTCCATAAAATATTATTGCTGCAGAACAAACTACAGCACTCTTCTCTCCTCGACTTGACATTGGGGGGGGGGGGCGTGGTGGGGGTGCTCACTAAATTGACTTCCAAAAGGATAGCTGTTAGTCTAACTCAGCAAAAAAAACCCAAGGAGTCGTGTGGCACTTTAAGACTAACAGATTTATTTTTCGCATGAGCTTTCGTGGGAGAAAATCCCACTTCGTCAGATGCTTCGAAAAAGCTCCCGTGAAAAATAAATCTGTTAAAAGTGCCACACGACTTCTTGTTTTATTTGCTGGACTAGACTAACACGGCTATCCCTTTGGAAGTAGTCTTAAAGTGCCACACTAAATTGATGTAACAGTTACTGGCTGACAACTGGGGGCGATGTTGGGAAATTCGGGGGTGAGTGGGTGTAGGGGGGGGGTATTAGGGAAATCCCTGAATGACTGCATTTAGCCTGCATTTAGCCTTGAGGCAAGGACGGAACATTTGTGTGGACAAAAACCAAGGAGTTGTGTGGCACTTTAACACTAAGATTTATTTTTCACATGTCCTTTCATGGGCGAAAATCCCACTTCGCCAGATGCTTCCAAGATGGGTGAACTTACAGAATGGCGAAGCATCTGGCGAAGTGGGATTTTTGCCCACGAAAGCTCATGTGAAAAATAAATCTGTTAGTCTTAAAGTGCCACACGACTCCTTGGTTTTTGTCCACACAAATGTTCTGTCCTTGCCTCGGGGGTAAATGCTG
>ML682015.1:2812341-2898087 GCA_007922195.1 Podocnemis expansa
AGTAACTGTTACATCAATTTAGTGTGGCACTTTAAGACTACTTCCAAAGGGATAGCCGTGTTAGCCTAGTCCAGCAAATAAAACAAGGAGTCGTGCGCCACTTTGATTTATTTTTCGCATGAGCTTTTTTTTTTTTTTTTTTGCTCCAGGAGACTAACACAGCTACCCCTTTGGAAACTGACATTTGTGTGCACTTGTAACCTCTGCTTAACATGCAGAAGGTCCTGGCTTCAATTCCCAGGGGGTTGGACTCGATGATCTCACGAGGTCCCTTCCAGCCCTATGGTTTGATTTGATTTGTGCCCAAGGCCCCCACGTGCTTCTTCACAGCCTGTTCTGAGGGAGAAACTACATTTCCCATCGGCCGCCGCGCCGCGCCCTTTCCCCTCGCCGCCTCCGCCGGCTGAGGGGCGGACTACATTTCCCATCACGCCCCGCTCCCCCACGCATGCGCCGCGGGCCGGCCTGCTCGCGCACCGCTTCGTCGTTGAGGCCGTAACGGGTGGGGGCAGGGCGCGAGCGCGGCGGCGAGGCGGGAGGGGGGCGAGAGTTGAGAGTTCAGCGGCCGCCGCCACTGCAGCCAGCCCGGACCCATGATTCCCATATGCCCGGTAGTTTCCTTCACCTATGGTGAGTGAGGTGCTCGGCGGGGCGGGGGAGGGCCGCGCGCGCGGAAAGGGCCGCCTGAGGCGCCGTCTCTCATCTCTCTCTTTCCTCCCGCCATGGCCGCCGCCGCCGCCGCAGTGCCCAGCCGGCTGGGGGAAGATGCCAAAATGGCCACCGGCAACTACTTTGGATTCACCCACAGCGGGGCTGCTGCCCAGTATAGGTGAGCGAGCGCGCGCGCCCGGCCCCTGGGCCTGCCTGGGCCGCCATCCCGCCGCCGCGGGCCTCCCCGAGCCGGTGGGGCGAGGGAGGGGTGGAGCTGGCTCCGTGCGGAGGAGGAGGAGGAGCAGCAGGAAATCCCTAGGCCCTCGCGTTAAAATGGCCACTGGCGGGCCGCGAGGGAGGCTCGCGCTGGCCTCCCCCCAGCATGGGAGAGGCTTTGTTGCCCCCCCCCATCCCGGGGGGCAGAGTGAATGATGGGGCGTGGGGAGCATGAGGGAGCCTGGGGGTCCTGCCTGTTGGGGACAAACCAATCCCTCCTTTCAAGGAGAGAGAGGCCTTCAAATGCACCCACGCCGAAGGTGTCCGCCCATAGGGGACACGCCTGCACTGGGATAAGGGGGCTGGACGCAGCGCTCGCAAAGGTGCGAAGACGAGCTGGAGAAGGCGCTTCAGCGAAGTAGCGTCAGGCCCACGGGAGTAACGACGGGTCGATCTGTTAGTCTTTGGAAGCGCTGTCTGCTGGAGTTGGCAAAAATCGGGTGTGTGATGTGGCGGGTTGTTAAACGCGTGTGTTATAGTAGCAACTAGAGGCCCTCATCAGGGAGCAAAAGTGATTTTTTACTTTAAAAAAAAGCAGCAAGGAGTCTCCTGGTGCTTGTGGGCGAACAGGCTTAGTTATCACATGGGAGTCTTGTGGCACTTAAAGCCTGACAGGTTTAGTTATGGCATGAGTTTTCCTTCTAGGTGCTCTAGAACTGCAAATAGTGTCGTGGCTAGCACCTCTGCTTAACATGCAGAAGGTCCTGGGTTCAGTTCCCAGGGGGTTGGACTCGATGATCTCTTGAGGTCCCTTCCAGCCCTATGATTTGATTTGAGAACTACAAAATGTAGCAAAGACAGGCCCTACCCAACTCTTGCGTTATCTGTGTATGGCGGGTCGTTAACTAATAGGAGAGAGAGCTTGAGATAATGTGATGCTAATAAATCATGTGCTTCTATATATTAGGTGCATGCATAATTTAAACTAGACTAGAATAGAATCATAGGGTTGGAAGGGACCTCATGAGATCATCTACTACTAGCCTAATTGAGATGATTTGAGGAAAGTTGATTTTTAAGGAGCCTTGGGAACATTCCAAGTCTTTGGTTGGAGTTAACCAGTATCTAGCAAAAGAAGAAACTGAAAAATACGCCTGAATTAACTCAATTACAGCATCACAGAATTGCGTTGTTCTTCTGCTGGAAGTACACAATCAAAACATACCAGCTCTTAATGCAAAGAACCTCCATCTCTTAAATGAGCGAGACTCACTCAATCTGTCAGTTATTTTATATGTGCACAGCAGGCAGACATATTACTTCACAGTTACAGTCACGTTTATGTTACCACAATTCAAAGGGGTAGCCATGTTAGTTTAGTTCAGCAAAGCAAACAAGGAGTCCTGTGGGGCTTAGAGACTAACAATTATTTTTATTGCATGAGGTTTCATGGGAGAAAATCCCACTTCAACAGATGCTATTTCCCACATCTTCAAAGCATCTGAAGTGGGATTTTCTCCCATGAAAGCTCATGTGATAATAAATCTTAGTCTTTAAAAGTGCCACAGGACTCCTTGCTAGTCATATTTTATAAATGTCTTCCTGAATCCTTGTCTACATTTGTGTTTATGTTGATAAAAACTGTGTCTCTTAGTGAAGTGTTCTTTACACACCTGAGCAACAAAAGTTTTGCAGGCATAAGTGCAAGTGTAGACAAATGCTGAAAAAAACAACAGAACTGCACTGCTTGGAAGAAAAACTGCGAGTACTCCTCTTAGCTCTGAGTGACAAACAGTGTTCTAATACAGAACAAAACTCTTCTTTAAAACAAATGCCAAATTACAGTCTTGCAAATCTGTACTTTTGAACTGTAGACTTACAGAAAATATGAATATTCCCTTTATGTTAAAAGGAGACCGGTAGAACTGACAAAATGAGAACATGAAAAAGTAAGATGTGAAATTTCCCATTGAACACTTAAGTAAAAGTCCTTCTAAGAACATAGATATTAGCAGTGGAAGAGTCCTGTTTTGACCATTATTTTTTGTCTCACAAATGCAAGATACTGTTTCACAGACACATGAGTGTCTTTGCTGACTCTAAATTTAAGTGAGACTTTAGAGGTGCAGGTGTGAAAGCAGAGATAAACAGTATTTAACACAACCTTTGTATACCAGACAATAGGCAAGGTTAGACTTTTGTTTTAATTACTACTGACTGTAGAAGTTTGATAGTGTTGGTGTGAGAGAATATACTGTTTGAGGGAAAGCATGAGCAATGGGGCGGAGTTTTCATTTGACTCCAGAGAAGATGAAGTTAGTGATCTTCCTTATTTCAAGTGGTAATAAGTTCCCAAGGCTTGTTTGGCTCTGTGAACATCTTCCATGTTCCCCCAGTTAGTTGACAGTTTAACTGGAAGAGGTAACAGTTATGGAGAGAGGGACCTTCTCTCCCCCCCCCCCCAACTAAAACTAGTTCAGTGACCTTGAAGTGCACTATATTCTCAGTGCAAAGAGTAGTGAAACAGTCATTAGCGCTTTCTTATTTTTAGACAAAACCTATACACAGACATATTTAAGTGGGCTGGATATTTGGGGACTTGGGCAGATATCTATTGAGAGTCCCACAGCAGAGGGTACCTGCCTAACAAAGATTGGACTTCAGCTGAGCAAGCAACTTCAGTGCAAAGAGTTCTTGTCTTAGCTTGTATTTTTCTGGGGCAAGAACATCTGTGTTTAATAGAAGTGGCATTAAGGCGCAATACATTTTCAGTGTGTAAATCCATGTGTAGACCACTGCAGTGTCTTGGGTAATTCTGATCAATAATGATCATTACACATAACTTATTTAAATCCAACTTTTGTTCTAAACCATAGTGTGTGCAGACATCTATGTGCATGTAAATTTCTGGGTGTATAGTTGAAAAATCATAAACTAGCTATTTTCAGGTTTGGAAAAAATAGTTATTTTTTAGGTCTGGGATTTTAATCAATTCTAAAGAAAAAAATCTTTGTTTCCATAGGAACAACTTACTTAAGTTAAGAGTTCACAGGTGACAAGGTCAAAAATCAGGCTTCTTATGGACTCCTGTTTGCAGCTTCAACTTTTAAATTGGCAGCCACAATCCCTAATGTGGTCTCTGTTTAAAACTTTAATTCAAATGCAATGATGTCTAGGATGAAACATGCATAGGAAAAAAACCCCACGCCATCCTTTGGGATAGGAAAAGTAAAATGGCTTATCAAATTGACTGGAATTTTCACATTGATGGAGCTTCTTGCTCTGCACAGTAAGTTTAATTTTTTCCAGCATCTAAGCCAACCATGAGACATCTTCAGAACTGGATATTTTTATTATGTTCATATAACCTCTTAATTTAAAAAAAAAAAAAGTACAATAAAATGTGGTGCATCAGCAACATTCCCCAGGGTACAATCTGGAACACTGAACAGCTGTCTGTGCAATTCTCCAATCTGGGGTGCCTTTTACACTGCTTCATTAAGAGAGCAACCACTCCTGGTCTGCTCTCACACAGCCTCTAGCATGTAAATTACTCCCAGCTGTATACATGAGTGCTCTAGCCAACCACTCCTGGTTTATATTACAGAATGACACATTCTCAGTCCCAGACTTGTCCCCAGAAGTGTGCACCTTAATAGAAAATGGTATGCACAAACTTGGTTATCTCAAATGGAGTTTCCCAAACACTGCAGTCCTAACACCCCGTGTTTAAATACAACAATAAAGCAAGTTTATTCACTACAGACATATTTTAAGCAATTACAAGTAATGAGGGATAAGTCAGAAATGGTTACAAAAGAAATACAAGGTAAAATACGAGCTAGTGCCTAACTTAACAAACTAGGTGAATTCAGAGGAAAAGTCTCTCGCCATATATTCTATCAGTTTTACTGGCTCAGTCTTCCAACCAAGTTCTCACTCCCAGTTCTAAGCTGTCTCCTTTGTTCTTCATGTGTTGTGGCTGCAGTGAGTAGAGATAAAAGGAGAGATATTATGGGGCCTCTGTTCTCCCTCTGGTACAGTTATCTTTTTCTTTGAAAACCATTTCCAGCTGAGGTTCAGGAGACAGCCAGTCTGTGGAGACTGGAACTTCCAACTCTCTGCTGCCAAGATGGAAATTTCCTGCTGATGCCCTTTTCCCTGCCAAAGAATGGTCGCTTAACCAGATGAGAGTCCATTGGATTTCATTGAACCCTGGCTAAGGCCGTTGCCTTTTGGCTTTGAGTAATGGGTTTGTGCCTGTTTTCCCAGATCGAGTATCTGTTTTAGTATCATCATACAATTTGAATTGTATAACTGTACATAGTGTTGCCACACACACATCACAGAATAATGAGCAAATGATGAGTTTTCAAACGATACTTGACAAAGTATAATTGTAAATAAGGATACAGACTCCCACAGCATCTACTAGGCAGACTACCACAATCATTGTTTTTCCTTTTTTTTCTGAGCAGTCTTACAATATCAAGCACCATGACTGACAAAAGATTCTCTCACAAAAGTAGTGACTGCATAGGAATAGTGTGTGATGAGAGGAAAGAAAGGCCAGGGTTTCTTTAAGCAGAAATCATCACTGACCTGTCCACTATGTGCAGCTTCAATCGAAAAAGCAAATAACCTGTTAGGGTGCATAAAGAAAAGGACAGAGATTAATACAGAAAATATATCAAAATCAGTGGTTTTCCTTTGTCTGGCACACAATATGCAATACTGATCATTCCAGCTTTAAAAGGATTATCAAATTAAATGTGGTTCAGAAAAAGAGAACAAGGATAATTAGGAGCATGGAACATCTTGTAAAGATTATGCTGCTTAAGGGTGGTGGATGCACACAATTTTAATAACTTTAAAATGTTGTGCACAGAATTTTTAATTTTTTTGGCTCAGAATTCCCCCAGGAGTAACATAAGGTCATTCAATGGAAGTGAAAGGTGGCAAAACTGATAAAAGGAATCACCTTTTCATTCAGCATGTAATGAGACCTTGGACCTCACTGCTACAGAATCTCATTGATACCAAGACTATAGTGACATTCAGAGGAAGATTGGACCTTTATATAGATGATATGAATATCCAGAGTTTTTGATAAATTACAGTATTTTGCAGGAGGAAACACTTATGCATTAAAACAGTCTCTAAATGTGGAGTATTCAGATGAGAGTTTTATGGGGGAACAAATCATCCCACACTTACATGGGTAGTTGGACATTCCTCCGAGGCATTGGGGTGCTAGTCAGGGTGGCAGGCAGAATCCTGGACTAGTTGGAAGGTGGGTTTGATCTGACATGACACTTCCTGTATTCCATCAGGCCAGCCCTTGGAAATCCAGCTGAATTTAGTTATCCGTAGAATAGAATAAAACTCTTTTTCTCAGAAGAATAGAAAACAGTAACTTCTGTTATAATCCAAGATGTATCATCAGTGTTGTTAATCAGCAGCTATCAAAGACAAAAGAGAGAAAAGTTCAGCACGTTTAGTGATTGGAACTTTCTCCTGTAGCAGGAGAACATCTGTATGAAACTTTAGTAAAGTCATATTATTTGGGTGGAGTGAAAATTGGCTTAGTCCCAATCTTTTTTATAAAGCTAAATACAGTGGGGACCCATTTACGCGCAGGTGTCGGGGGGCAAGCCCCCGGTGACTGCACGTAAACCGGCCCGTGTGTAAATGGGACTGAAAGGCCTTCCCCAGGGTACCGGCCCAGGCTCTGCTCCCTGGCTGTGGGCCGCGCCCTTGGCCCCGCTTCTGTGCTGGGGTCCGAGCCGGCCTCAGGCGCCTGCTGCTGCCAGCCTGGCCCCAGATCCCCAGCTGGGGACACAGCAGGGAGCGACAACCCCACTCTAGGTATGGCCACAGCTGCTGCTCCCTGCCATGTCCCCAGCCGAGGATCTGGGGCCAGGCTGGTGGCAGCAGGCGCCTGAGGCCGGCTCGGACCCCAACACGGAAGCGGAGCCAGGGAGCAGGCCTCGGCTGGTGCCTGGGGTCCGTCTCCAGGGGACTGACCCTCCTGGTTCCGTTTATGCAATGCGTGTTAACAGGACCCACGTATTACTTTGAGGGACATCCGGTTACCGTGTGTTAACTGGTTCCGCGAGCAAACCGGTCGCACGGTAACGGGTCCCCACTGTAATAGTATTTCTATAAGACTAAAATTGTAAAAATTAATAAATCTTTCAATTGCCTTTAGTTCGATATGAGCTTTGTCCTTGCTCAAGACTGTAAGGAGTACTGGAATAACAGCAGCAATGAAGTTTATTATATGCAAACACATTAGATAACTTTTGGCATATTTTGTCCTCTCACAGGAATAATATATAAACCATATCTTCCTGAAAAGTTAGCTGCTTTTTTAAAAATTGCTGCAGATTCAAATAGGTTTACTAATGTGTATCTTACATGGTTAGTTCATAGATGCCTTTAAGGTAGCCATTATAGACTTTTCTGAGCCTGCTTCCCAAAAAGTTGTCCTGGCTGCACGGAAACTTTGTAAGATTTAAAATATTGCAGCTGTTTAACACTTTATTAGCAATAGTTGTTGTTAAATCACAGTAATTTCTAATCTCAAAAGACCAGCTTTTGTGCTGCAAAAAGTCCATGTGCTTTCAGATAAGGCCGAGATTGGGGAAGAAAAAGAAGCAAGGATATAGTATGGCCTTTACCTAATGAGCCACTGACACCCCTTCTTACAGTTATTACATTACAAAAAATAACCATTACTCTAGCCCCATTTAGCTTCCTGGTCTGTTGATTATATGTTGTTGACCAAAGTCCTCCGTTTACTGTTCTGTAGTTTGGCAAGGTCAGACTCAGAGGCATTGGAAGTCCTAAGAGGATTCTGATGTCCACAGTAGAGATGCACACTTTTAGGAAAGTCTCTTGACTTGGTAATATTTTTATTAACACGTTTAGGAAAGTCTCAAAGGCTCCAGCCCAGCAAAGTAGTCAAAGATCATAGAGATATGATTAGAAGGGACCTCAGTAGGTCCTCTAATCTAGTCCCCTTCACTGAAGTGGGACTAAGTCTTATCTTCCATCCCTGAGGGGTATTTGTTTAACCTGTTCTTAAAAACCTCCAGTGACAGAGATTCCACTGCATCTGTAGGCAGTTTGTTCCAAAGCTTAACTACCCTTCCAGTTAAGATGCTTTTCTTAATGCCTAACCTAAATCATCCTTGTTGCAATTTAAGCCCATTTTTCTTGTTTTGTCCTTAGTGGATAAGGAGAATAACTTACCACCTTTCTGTTCATAACCTTATACATACTTGAAGATTATCGTGTCCCCATTCAGTTTGTTGTTCCTCTGACAAAACAAACCCAGTTTTTTCAGTCTTTTCCTCATGGGTCATATTTTGTACACCTGTAGTCGTTTTTGTTCAGTTTGTCAACATCTTCCCAAAGTGTGATGCACAGAACTGGACACGATACTCCGGTTGAGGCTTTGTCAGTACTGAACAGAGCAGAAGAATTCTTGTATCTTGCTTTACAGCACTCCTAATATGTCCCAGAATCATGTTTACTTATTTTTTGCAACAGTTTTACATTGTTGTCATGATCCACTATCACTGTGCCCCTTATAACTTTTTAGCCTGGGATCCTGTGGGTACTGTTATCACCTAGCAGAACAGCAAGTGGAGCTCTGTGTCCAGCTAGGTTACTTGAATACTTTTTGCCACTTTTGAACCAACAATGGAGGGGCACCAGCCAATTCCCCCCAGCTTTCCAACATTATACCGTCTTTCTCTTGTGAGAAGCCTGGACAGAGTAGAAGTTAACCAGTCAATCTGCCCCTCCCTCAACATGGAGAAGTTATGCACAATACCCTGCTGCTTGAGCAGAGGTTATCCAGACATTTCAACCACGATGCACTGTTTTAAGGTAAAATATAAAACAGATTTTAAGTGGTAAGCATAAAAGGTTAGAATTGGTCACTTTAAGAAGTGAGAGTAAAATTTACAGTCCAAGTTAAGCTCTTTGGTCTACTCCCTGTTCTATACTTATTCCGGGTTTTATGGATAGGTACTGTATTTGACCATTGCCAGTTCTCTGGGATTTCTCCTGTTCTTCATGAATTCTCAGAGTTAATCTATAATGGCTCAGAGATCTTGCCAGTCAGTTCTTTATATATTTTAGGATGTGCTTTGTCAGGCCCTGCCAACTTTTAAGACAGTTAATGTGTTTTAACTCGTTTGTTTCCTATTTTAGCATCAGATCCTAGCATATTTACACTGATGTGTACCATGTTAGTGATCCAAGCCCTGCTAACTTTTTTAGTAAAAGCTGAAAAAGAAAAGGCATTTAACACCCTGGCCAGTGCTGCATTTTTTGTCACTATCGGTCCCTCCTTGTCCAGCCTTTTTTGTGCATAATGAAACTTTCTCATCGAAATAGAAATCTGACAGTAATGTTTGAGTGCTCTTCTTTCATGGTCATTATGTTGTTTACCTCTAGCTCACTAGTCTATGTGGTTGGTTACTATAGCATCCATGCACTTCAGTATCTGCTGATGTTCCCTGTCTTAAAATACCCAAACATAATGTCAACGGGCATTTTGTGAAACAAACGAGTCTTGTGCCACCTCTAAAGATTAACAAATTTATCACCTGAAGTTTCATGGGAGAAAATCCACTTAGTACAGCCATTTAAAATGGAAAGCCATCAGCTTCATGAAGCAAGTATTACAGATACAGACGGACATAGTCTTCCACATGCAAGGCATTTTGTGGTTATCTGTTAGCAGTTTAGGCATACTTATTTATTACAGCATTCTGTGTTGTGATGTGATATATGGTCCAGGGTTATTCTTGGTTGGGAACTTGTGCTGAGGCTTTTGGGCCTCATGCTTCAATCTGACTAAGCTAGTGTCTTACAGGCTTTGAGGCCTGTAAGCTTCTTGCATTACTGTTTTAATTTATTTGTACGTCTTACCTAGCAAATACCTGTCGGCCACAAGTCTGACAGTAGAATTGCTAGGAATTTGAATACTTGCCACACAGATTGATAATGAAAGGAATCAATCTGCATTAACCTCTAGAACCTACTATTTTAGAAATGCATGAGATCTTTCTACTCCAAGCAAGCTGTGTCCTTTTAACCCAGGACTTGACAAAACCTAGGTGCAAGGTTGCCATGGCACCTGGGAATTGTACCATGATGCCTAATTGTGCTGTGGTACTTCAGGGACAGAACGCCCCCTGGCGACAAAAAAAAAAAAAAAGCTGCTGACACCTTCAGCAATGGGGGACTGTGTTTTGTTGGCAGTGGTGAGGGGGAGAGGGGCTTCTTTTGGCAGTGTATTTTGGGAGTGGGGCAGGGCTCCAAAGTGCTGTACATCTATATGCTTCAGTGTTGGGGCTGGCGCATAGGTGTGCAGCATATTTGTTGAGGCCTGCCGTGACCTTCATATTTTTTCAAGGAGCTCAGACAATAAGTAAAAGGGCTTGTTGCTGTGTGTGAAAAAATTTAGCATATCATTAGCTAGATTAACAAAAAAGTGCAAAGTAGGATTTTAGTGATACATGATTCCCAAGTTACTGACTTTGGTTATTGTGTAGTTCCAGTTAAAATCTCATGCAGAGGTTCCCAACCAGTGTGCCGCAGCGACACCCAAAGTGTGCCGCGAGCATCCCTGAGAGCTGGAGGTAAAGTTCCCTCCCTACTCAGCCCAGCCATGTGGGCTGTGCAGGGCTGGGAAAAGGCAGGGGTTGAAGTAAGGGGGAAGGCACTGGAACACAGTTCTGGGACTCCCAATTTTTAGCCAGGCAGCATTCCAGCCCCCCTAAAAATAGAGGAAGGCACTGGAATGTGGAGTTCCAGGTGTCCCCCTAAAAATAGCACAAGCAGCCGGAAAGCAGCGTTTTGGTGGCTCCACCTTAAGCCCAGCCAGCAGATTGCTGCAGGAGGCCAGGAATTTGTGAATCTTCCCCTGCAGGGTGTAGCAGCTTGTGTCAGCTACCCTGCAAACAGCCCAGGTAAGGGCTTTGGGGGTTGGGAGGGCTGCTGGGGGTTGTGTGGGGCAGGTGTGTGTGTGTAGCAGAGGTGGCTGGGAGTGGATGTGTAGCAGAGGGTGTGTAGCTGGGGTTGTGGGGTGGCTGTTTGGTTGGGGGGGGGGTGTAGCTGGGGGCTGGAGGCCTAGTTCTGGCCCCTGCAGTGATGGGAGTGTCCATCACAGGCAGCAGGGGGCTGTGGGAGGAGAGGACTGGACCCACTGGGGTGGGAGGGAGCAGCAGTGGGGTGAGGATTTGCCCTGGGTGGCAGGGAGTCACTGTGGAGAAGGGGGAAGTCGGTGCTGCACTATGCTCCTGTGCCCTACCTTCCCACTCCCCAGGTTTCCCCCAGCCCCCCCACCCACTCTTGTTCTCTCTTCCTCTCTTGCCACCCTTCTGCTGTTCCCACATGGCTGTCCTTGTCCTCTTTTGCCACCCTTGCCTTGCTCTGCCCCCCGTACTCTCCTGCCACTGCACCACGACTCCTGACCTCCCCTGTTTTGCCACCTCTGCTTTGCTAATCCTACTACCCCACAGAGGAGCATTTCCAAAACTCTGTTCCATGGGTTCATGAATATTCATAAGTAATTTAAGTTAATTCAGATATTCATGAGTGTTTTAATGGTGGTGTGCCTCAAAAAATTTGAGAGTATCAGGGTGTCCCACAGCAGAGAAAAGGTTGGGAACCACTGATCTAATGTAATGGAAGTTGCTTGCAGACAGTTCAGTTTTTCTGCCATGTTCTTCATAAATATTAGCTGAGTTCTGAATTGAGAACAACTGGAGCACAAGTTTGGTCCTTAGGTTCTGTGCTGTTGAATTTAATTGTAATAATGTAATAATTCTCTGGCACATTTTTCCCTGGAAAAGTCACTGATCTATTTTGATTAATTCCATTCGTCCTGTCTTATGAAGTTATGATAAGGTTAGAATTCTGACAGTCCATCTTTTTGAGCTGGAGAACACCACATTTTGTTAGCTGAAATTCCAAGCTCCTGACGCTTCCTTTCCTCTCAATAACCAGCTCCTTCTATATCAGGGGTCTCAAACTCAGATCACCACGAGGGCTGCAAGGGGACTAGTAGAGGGCCTCATGAGGATTAGTACATTAGCCCAAGGGCTGCACCACTGAAAACTTTCCATACAATGATATTGCAAATATCAGTAATGATCGTGTCATTGCGGGCTGGAGGAAATAGCTTTAGGGGCTGCATGTGGCCCAGGGGCTGCATGTTTGGGACCCCTGTTCTCTATCATATCCACCTTATTGAATGAAGACATTTTGCCTATTTTGCCAGTCCTGCACAAGGCTTATTTTTTTCTATAATAGCCCTGAAAAACTAGTCGCCAAGGTTTTTTAGGTGCAATATTTCCTGCAGTTTAGGCAAGAGCTGTTTTCCTGCTCTATTATTCCTATTGTATCTGTCTTTTGAAAGGGAAACCAAAGTTATACCACAAACAGTTCATAATCCTCAGAAAAAATGTGATGGGGGTGGTAAAGGACTGGAGGCAGGAGGGTGGCTTTTTTAAATCATTGTGCATGGTGTTGGTAGTGATACTTCACACCTTCCATTAGAAGACCTTGTTTTTTGTTGCTTTTAACTTTGCCAAGGTTTTTAGGAGTTCAAGCTGAAATTTTCTTTGTGTTAGGTATCTGCCTGAGGTTGAATTATTTTTTTAGAACTTAAACAGAAGCAGTTCAGTTTTCTAAGAATGAAATGAGTGAGAAAACACATTTTAATTATGCAAAATTATCTTTACAACGTCTTAATTGAGAAAATATAGTGCCTCCATGTGTGGCAGCAGAGATTCAGAATTTGGCAGGGGATGTGGCCCTAGTCAGTGCCAGGGATGTCTCTTTGCTGTTTTAATATCTTCCCAAATTTGGCCTAAGCTATGGCAAAAGTCTCAGTTTGCACAATAATTGTAGAGATTTGATGGAGGCTGTAACTGCTATTCCCCAAAGATTCCCTCAGGCCATCTGCATTGTACATGCTCCCCTCCCCACCCCCCATCCCCCGCACACATCCTTTATGTTGAGTGAACTGAACTTGCTCCAGCTACTATACTTGAGTATGACTTTTTTGGTTAATGTGTATCTGAGGGGCCATTGTAGCACCAGGCCTCAGAACTGAGAGTAAGGAGACTACATTCCAAAGGGATAGCCATGTTAGTCTAATCCAGTAAAACAAACAAGGAGTCTGGTGGCACTTAGAGTGTCACCAGACTCCTCTTAAGGAGACTATCTCGTCTGCACTTGCAGTGCTTCTGGTGTGATTGTGCAGGCTCTGTGGAGGAGGTTGAGGAAACAGAGGAGCACAAGCACAGGCTAGAGGGTGCAGGCTTGGGAGTTAGCAATCTGCTAGGATGGCCATAGGAAAGCTAAGAGGTGCAGGCAGGGAGGAGTAGCATTGGAGTAGAGGGAGATAGGGACAAGCTGTGTGGGGAAAAGGGGAGAGGCTAAGTATGGCAGCCCTAGGGGGCAGATTGGAGAAGATGGGGGCCAGAAAGGTCTGCAATGACAGGAATATGTTTCCCTGAAAAGCCTGAAATAGAACCCAAAATTACAGTGTATGTCATTCCCTCCAGGGGCTGGTCCAACATAGAATATAACCATCTGCTTACTACTTTTACCAGATACTTTGTTAGCTCAAGTAGTAGAGGTCTGTGCTATGGAGCTAATGATTCCATCCCAGCTAATTACCTGTATGGGGGCCAATATGGTTCTACATGGAGTTAAGATTTTTAGACCATGTCTACATGGCAAAGTTCTGTCAATGTAAGTTTGGTTGACCTACAGCTGCCACAGTAAGCAGTATGGCTCTGTGTCTCCATTGTGTTCCTTTCTTTTGCTGTACACGTGCTCACCAGCATACTTACACCAACTTAAGTAGGGCTTTGTGGCGTACTGGTAGTCTACCTGACCTGGGGCTCAGATTGCCAGAGGTAGCAACAGGTGATATAAGCAGCACAGTGTCTAAACGAATGCTCTTCTAATTTAAGCACTATTTCTTTCATGGAGGTAGAGTTATTAGCTTAGCAGGCAAGTTAAGTCCACTGGAAAGAACGTTGTAGTGTGGATGCATATATAGTTAGATTGACACAAGAATTCTTTCCCATAATCTTGCAAACTCGATCACTAGCTCTGCATGATGTTGCAGAAGCAAGGGGAACAGGTTTGCTAAAATATACATGGTAACAGAACCTTATTGGCCTTAGAAATCATGACTGAGGCTGTTAATTCTGTACCATGACAAGACGATTATTCTTTATACTTATTTTTTAACTTGATAATATTCCTGTTTAAACCTATGGCATGTCTTTCACTGATTCAAATGGAACAGGATTGGGCTTTTATTGCAGGTCTGCATCGTGGTGGGATTTCGGCAGCAGTCGAAAGGAGATGCGCAAAGTACTTAAAATGTCCTGTGTATCTCCTGTTGGCTGCCTACCGCCTTCTTACCATGGTGTCTTTAGTGCTCTGAGTCAAAAGGAAGTGCCCTCCCTTCGGCTTAGTAATACTCCAGCTGCCAGAGTGGAAGCATCTGAGGAAGTGGGATCTTCTCCCACTAAAGCTCATGCAAAAAATAAATCTGTTAGTCTTAAAGTGCCACACAACTGCTTGTTGTTTTTTTACTGATAAACTGAGCAGGTCTTCAGAGATCTGATCAGTTGATGGGGAAGGTTGATCTTTTGCCACTGTCAGTGAAGACTGTTCCTTAGTGACTAATTGAAATTTTTGAGGAGTGGGGTGTTTCAGAACTATAAATTTGCCAGATCTACTGAAAGTATGGTAGCATCTTATTTTGAGTGACGTTTATAATTTTTGTGAGCATTTAAGTTTTAACTTCTACAACACAGATAAGATTTCCATACAATTATTTCTTCCTATGTGTTCTGTGTAATTACTGGCATCAGGATACTGTCTTAGTGTTTTTAGTTTCAGGGACTGTATTATGTGGCAGAATAAGAAATATATTTGAAGATAAGTGGTAGGGCTTTTTAGTTGCTTGATTTCTTCTTATAAATCTAGTGCGGTGTTAAGCAAGAACAAAGCCAAGTGTTTTCAAAGGGTTTTTCTGTAATTTACACACTTCATTGTATCACTTTTCCTTCTTTTTTTCCTGTAAATATTTTTGTGTGGGGGTGTTCTTCAATGTGCTAAAAGGATTCATTCCGTTCTTTCCAAATGCTCTTTCCTTCAAGTGCTTGCTCATGTTGATTTTGCTTTAGGGTGTATGTGTGGGTGAGTGCCCATGCGGACAATTACCAGAAATTTTTTTGGCTCCCTTAGCAGTATCTATAGGGCTGATTCTGTCCCCTCTAGAGCCCTGCGGTCGTGCAATGATGTGAGGCACCGTCAGCCCAGTGCTCCTTCTGTTTCTTCTCCTCAGCCCCAAGTGACAAAGGAAGGCTTCATCAGCCAGCTTGCTATTGCAAGTGTTTAGTTCTGTCCTTCATACTTGTAGTTTAGTTTTAGTTTCCTTCCAAGTTAATTGCAGATAGTTCTTAATTTAATAGTAGTAGTCCTGGTACCTAGAGCCCTGCATGGATGCAAATACATGGATCTGTATCCGATCTGCATCTGCAAGAAGTGGTCCGTGGATACCAGTGTTGTATCCGCAGATGTGGATGTAATGTGGATATCCACATATTTGCAAGGCTCTAGCTCTGTGAAGATAAAAAAATATGTGGACCCGTATCCAATTTGCATCCACAAGAAATGGTCTGCGGATATCTGCATTGTATCCATGGATGCGGATATCTGCAGATTTGCAGAGCTCTACGGATAAGGACATTTGCCCTGTAGTGGGGTACAACTTGCTCTTTGGGGTTTAAAACTTTGTGGTATCCACAACAAGCCCTTCTAGCTTATTGTTGGGTGGATGTGCATAGGAAGAACAGGTGCAGAGTTAGCAAGGGCTTCAGACTGAGAACAAAAAAAGAGAAATTCGGCTAAAAGCCCTACTCATGGAGGCTACAGTGAGGCTGGCCTCTGGGACCTCCTGCATTGAGTCATTGCTAAGAACGCTGGCTTAGTGGAGAGAGCACCACCAGCACTCATTTCTACATGGTGCCGTTCTGTGTCTCCATCTCCAAAGAAGAGACACAAGAAACTGCGCATGTAGAGAGGCCATTCCCCTGCACTGGAAAAGATTAAGAAAGGGGCTCCAGGCACAGGACCCTTGCCAGACCATCTGCCTGTGTTGAGCCAGCAAGATCTGGGCTTTCCGCACACAGCACCGACCTAAATGATTGAATCACCTCCAACTCTAGCAAGCACAGGGAGAGTCCTTCAGTTAGTCATTCAGTCAACACCAGAGATGGCTAAGCAGTGTGGCCCTACGGTTGTTTTTCACCCCTTGGCATCCCTCTGTACCGAACAGAGATAAGGCATCAGTGTCGAAGGGAAAGCCTGCAGTGGGCCTTCCTCAGTGGTCGCATTGTTCGCCTGATCCATGGCGCTTCTCTGCATCACAAGGATCACACTCACTGATGTGGAGGAAGCCCCCACTTTCATGGTGGGTGTTACTTACAGAGATTTTCACCATCTCCCATGTTTACATGCTCACCCCATCTGAACAGCATGGATCACATTTTCCATGGTACCAGTCCTCAACTTCATGGCACTGGTGCCCAGCACCACAGCACTTGACTCTGGAATCCCAACACTGATCCCCAGCACCTCACTGTTCACAGTGGCACTTGTTGAGGCTCTGAGGTTTGCGAACTCGGTTTCCCTCCTTGCTGCACCATTGTATCTACAGATGTGGATATCTGTGGATTTGCAGAGCTCTACTGGTAAGGACATTTGCCCTGTAGTGGGGTACGTCTTTCTCTTTGGGGTTTAAAACTGTAGCCAGGTCAGAGGTTCTCATAGCTCCTTCTTGCTCTCTGTCCTACTCTTCAGGTTCAGAAAAGGAGTTCAGCTTCTGGTCCAGCCAACATCAGCATCAAAGGTTGGTTCAGGACTTGCAATATCAGGCTGACCCCAGGGACAATAGCCCATCCAATGGCCACACTGGAATTTATGTAAAATTCCCTATAGCATCACGTCTCTGTTCATACTGCTTTTTGGGGTTCTGCGTTACTGATGGCCCAGGAGGAGACCCAGGGATCAACATTGGAACAAGCACTGGGCCTCGGGTGGCCACATCAGCCTAGGTGTAGAAGCACGGATTGCCCTTCCTACCCCTTGGTTCTACCATCTTCATCCCCAGACAAGGCAGTCACCATTGCGGAGCCTTTGGTCTCATTAGTTGATTTCAGAGCTCACCAGGAGCTCCTCAAGGGGGTGGCCTCCAGCCTTTCCTAGAGGCAGAGGAACTCAAGGATACTTCAGGCATCCTCTTTGGCATATTGATAGCCACGGCACTGGCCCAGGTCATGCTACTTGTACACAAAGGGGTATTCAAAGCAAACACTGTCCTCCATTGCCACCAGCATCAAAAACTGCTGAAAAGTACTACGTACGTGCCAGCTAAGGTATTTGAGTACCTCTTCACACAGCTGTCTCCAGGGTCCCTTGTGGTGGCTGTCACTAATAGGAAAGATAGCCAGGGCCAACTGAATTCTGCTCCAACAAATAAAAACTTGAAGAAGCTGGACTTCTACATTTTAAGATCAAAAGGCACCATTATGGTCATCTCTAGTTCACTCTCCTGTGCCACAGAGGTCACAGAAACTCACCCTCTATTACAGACCTCTAACCTATGACTGAGTTGTGAAGTCTCAAATAATGCTTCTAAAGACTTTCAAGATACAGAGAATCCACCAGTGCCCCACACTGCAGGGGTTGCAAAGTTTGTTCTACAGCCAGCCTTCAGTTTAGAGTTGCCAACCGGCAGGTACTGCTGGGTAGCTATAACTATATCTAGAACTTGCTGTCAAGGTTCACTGAGATACTGTCTCAGGAACGCTCCCAGGGCTTCGCTGCCTTTTTAAAGGAGGGCACAATGGTGACCAGAACAGCTCTGCAACTGGTGCTGGATGCAGCAAATTGAGCAGCAAGGTCTGTGGTCTCTGTTGTATCCATGTACAGGTGTTTGTGGCTGCAGTCTTCTGGATTGTTCAAGGAAGCATAGTGGTCTGTACCAGCCCTTCCTTTTGATGGAAATGCGCTTTTCTCAGACCAGATGAATGTCAGGCTCCATGGATTAAAGGGTTTCAGAGCTACCTTGCACTCATTGGGCCTTTATACATCACAGGCCTTGAGAAAGCGGTTTTGCCCTCCGCGGCAGCAGCCTAGATTCCAAGGGCTGCCTCACTCAACTCCCTAGTGCAAGGGTAGACAACCCCTGGCATGTGTGCCAACAGTGACACCTGAGTCCATTCAAAGCAGTACGTGACACCCTCTGCAGTACCACAGAAATTGCCATGCCTGCCACCGAAAGCCATTCTGGGCAGCTACCTTTGGGTGCAGCTGGGACACAGGGGTCCTCTCCCCATGCCTATGTCTCCCTGTGACACAGAAAAAAGCTACCCGGAGTGGCTCTTTTCTGTAGTGTGATGCTCCCCAAAGGAGCCACTCTGGGCAGCTTCTTTCTGCAGCATGCCTGGGAACCCCTGAAAGGAGCTGCTTCTTTTTGTGGCATGCCTAGGGAGCCCTGTCTCCAGGCACACCACCAAGATGAGCCACTCTGGGCGACTTCTTTCTTTGGCATGCCTGGGAAGCGCTCCCACTCCAGCGGTGACCACTGCTGAATTTTCAGGCAGCTGCCACATATTGTCAGCAGAGGGGGTCGCCGGCACCAGCTGAGGGTCGGGGAGGAAGGACCAGCAGGGTTACTGATCCCTGCCCTAGAGGGGAAGAAATAGAGACGTATTTTAAACACTGTTTCCCTAAGTTAACCTCCTCCTTTTCCCACTTGGTGCCCTCATGGCACTCCAGTGACCAGTGGCAGCCATTTTGAGGGTACATGCAAATGCAGCACTCAAGTTCTTATCCAGTATCCCCTTTTCCTAAACCAACTTTTCCCTTTTATTATATTGAACTGTTGAGGGCTCGGTATTATATTGTATATTAGATCATATCTTGCAGTTTTCCTTGTCTCCTCCCAACCATTACCTTTCTCCATCTCTTTTCGGAAACCCCTCTCAGAAGCAGCTTCTCGTTCAGGAACATGGAAACCATTCTGAGGGTGGGAATCATGGAGGAATGTTCTTGAAACACGCAAAGGAAGGCCTTTTATTGATGGAGTCCTGTGACACACAAAGATTAACATGTATTTATTGCATGAGCTTTCGTGGGAGAAAAATCCCACTTTTGTCAGGCACTTTGAAGATGGGGCAACTTACAGAATGGGAGGAAATGAATGCAAGGAAGTGTAAGTCATGGATTCTTACCTTCCAAAGCAAAAGGGATATCTTCTACTAGAGCTGGTATGCCATCCTTGACCTGAAGGATATATACTTCTGCATCTCAGTGTTCCCTGGCCACAGATGATCTCTCAGCTTCATGGTGGTCCATGCTAACTGTCAGTTTACAGCACTGCTCTTTGGCCTCTCAGCCACCCCAAGAGTATTTACTAAATGCATGGCAGTGGTGGCATCTTGAGGCATCAGGAAATGCAGATTTACCTCTTCCTAGACGACTGGCTAATCAAAGGCAAGTTCCAGTCTCAGTTGTGACACAGCCTATATCTTGTAAGGACCACTTGTCATCACTTGGACCTATTGATAAATGAGAAGTTGATGTTATTGCTAGTCCAATGTATAAAGTTCATCAGAGCAGTTCTTCATTCCGTATAATCCAGAGCCTTCCACCCAGAGTCCCAGTTCTAAACCATATCTGGCGTCCTCATAGACATCTGTGCTTCTTCCCTCACAATGGCCAGTACTCGACTTCAGCTCTGGGGTCACGTAGCCTCATGCACACGTGGTGCACATGCATGCATAAAACATATGCCGCTAGAGCTGTAGCTGACCTCAGTGTATTCCCCAAACAGGCACAAGTTAGACTGAGTGGTTACAGTACCAATGTTGTCATCCTTGAACTGATGGTCCAACTCATAGTCATAGGGCCAGGCATGCCCTTCAACAGTTTACCTTGCTTGGTCACCCTGATATCTGATGCCTTCAGACCCCGGATGGGAGGCTCACATCAGCAGCAATCTCAGCACCCAGGGGACCTGGTTTCAAGTGGTCTGTACTCTCCACATAAATGTCAAAGAGCTCAGGATGATAAAGGTTCATCATTGAAGGGTCACCTGGCAGCCATTTCAGCTTTTCACCCTTCAATCCAGGGAAGGTCAGTGTTTTCCCTTCACATGACAGTAAGATTCCTTAAAGCCCTAGAGAGACTGTACCTGCAGGTTTGTGACCCAGCAGGTCTCTGGAACCTGAACTTAGTTCTGCTAGCGACTTACACCTTGTTGTTCCTCTCCTGGAAGAAAGTGTCCTTCCTGGTAGCTGTCACTTTGGCATTATTTCTTAAGATCTGAGTATTTACCTCAGCACCACCGTACACAGTTTCCTATAAGGATAAGGTCCAGGTGCGGCCACATGGTCTTCCTCCCTAAATTAGTATCCCAGTTTCACAATGATCAAGACATATTCCTGCCAGTTTTCTATCCTAAGCCACATAATTCTGGTGAGAAGCGTAAATGCATACTCTTGATATTAGGTGAGCATTAGCCTTCTATAGTGTAAAGGCTAGACCCTTTCATAGGATCGTGTAGCTCTTTGTGGCTGAAAGGACTGCCCATTTCCTCTCAAAGGTTCTTCTCATACATGTCTCCCTTCTTTATTCTCTGCCATGAGCAAGTGAGCTTACTTCTGTCGGAGATTGTCATAGCCCATTTCACCAGAGTGCAGGCCTTGTCAGTGAACTTCCTGGCACAGGAGCCAATACAAAACATTTGTAAGGCTGCTACTTGGTCCTCAGTCCATACCTTCAGGTCCCACTACGCTGTCATCCAGGAGGCTTGGGATGACACCAGTGTCAGGGAAGCAGTGCTGCTGGTGGCATATCTGTGAACTCCAAGCCCTCCTCCAGTGTTACTCACTGGCAAACCACCTAGAATGGAATTGATGTGAGGAAGCACTCAAAGAAGAAAAGGTGGTTACTTATGTTTCATGACTGTTCTTCAAGATGTCCTTATGGCCGTTCCATGACCTGTCCTCCATCCCTGCCATTAAAGTTGACGGCAAGAAGAAATGAGGGCTTCAAGGCTGGAAGTACCTCTAATATTGCTGCATGACAATGGGACTCTAGAGTGTACCAGAGCTGGCATGTAGGATACTGCTAAAGGGAGAAAAAAATTCTGGTAATGTGGGGATGTACATATCTAGAATGGAACGGGTGTAAGGAACACATCTCAAAGAACAATACTTATGCAAGATAAGTAATCATCTTTTCTTGTGCCTAAATACCATAGGAGGTTATCCTGCTGGCTATACATCCCCCATAGTTAACTCTCTTCTTCCCTGTTTAGAATACCCATCCCTTGACTACATGTTTTGTGTTTAATTTTTTTAACCTTGGTTTAACTTGATGTGTGAATTTTTTCTTAGCTAATTGATCATTCAGTAAGATGTTTATTGTAAACATATTTGAATGTGTACTTCAAAAAAAGCTTAGTATTCTATTAAAATTTACAATGCATCTTTGCCTTTCTGAATAATCATTATAACAAGTATTATTTTAACCATTCTCTTTACGTTGTTGTAATAGCACTGAAGTACTTACTTTGCCTTGCCAAAGACGATAGGAATTTTCATGTGATGTTTGTGTCGGAATGCCATTTTGATATCTAGGCTTAACATGGTTTGATTTTAAAATGACAAAAACGTATAGCATTTTTCTCCTAATAAACTCTGAGCAAGTATTAATACTCACAAGTTGTAGAAGCAGTAAACGTACTGCTAAACAAGAGGTAGTGTGGTTTTTGGCAACTAGCGCCAGACTGAATATCAGAAACCTTTCAGCTAGAAGATATTATCCATCTGGTATCTGACCAAGCCCAGCGTTACAAATCATAAACTCAGCTCAGCTACTGACTCAGTATGGTTTCTTAGACGAAGCATTTAGTATCTCTGTTTTGGTTTCTCAGTTTACAGAAAGGATGTAATCGTTCCCTTATATAGGTGGGTGGGTGGGTGGGTGTGTGTGTGTGTGTGTGTGTGTGTGTGTGTGTAAGTAAATGGTGTTACTGGGTGTAAGTGCAGGGAATATATCATGCTAGTGCATGGGCTGTCTGTGTCGTACTAAAGTTTGTAGCTTTAGTTTGAAACCCCTGTTTCTTTTCAGTGTTGTAATAAGTAATGACTTCTTAGCATATATTTTTAAATTAACCTAGCAAAACTCTTAGGCATGTGTATAGTATAAAATACACTGGTACAAATCAAAATTGGGCAATAGTAGTTGTTAGATTCTACCCTTCAAATAATCAACTGCACGTTCTGAGACTATCCTCCTCTCCCTGGACTATTAATATCTGTCTTTTGTTAGTTAATGCTTACCTGTATACTGCTTCATGTACCTGCTGCAAAGGCTGAGGAAACGTGATGAGTCTTACAGCATGTCAGTTTCCAAAGGGATAGCTGTGTTAGTCTAGTCCAGTAAAAAAAAAACCCAAGGAGTCGTGTGGCACTTTAACAGATTTATTTTTTGCGTGAGCTTTCGTGGGAGAAAATCCCACTTCGTCAGATGCTTCGAAGATGCGTGAACTTACAGCACGGAATGAAACTAAATGCAAGGGGGTGTAAAACATAGGATCAGGTCATACAGTAACAGCAAATCAGAGCAGTTGTTAGGTTCGAACAACAACTGCTCTGATTTGCTGTTACTGTATGACCTGATCCTATGTTTTACACCCCCTTGCATTTAGTTTCATTCCGTGCTGTAAGTTCACGCATCTTCAAAGCATCTGACGAAGTGGGATTTTTCTCCCACGAAAGCTCATGCGAAAAATAAATCTGTTAGTCTTAAAGTGCCATGTGACTCCTTGTTTGTGTGGTGTTTTTTTTGTTGTTTGTTTTTTGTTTGTTACAGCATGCCTGAAGATTGGCAGAATTCCGATAGAATATTCACACTCATTTCTAAAGTACACTTGATTTGGGTACCAGGTCTTTTGGTCATTTATCTTTATTTTTTTCTGGATACAATGACCTGTCTATCCAATCTCAAGCATTTGGAGGGGGACTTGTTCATTTGAAATTAGTTTCAAAAGTTTAGGGCAGTGGTTTGCAACCACTGTGGTGGGACACATTACTGTGTCACCACACAGCAGTAAGTGTGTCATGGAGAACTGGGATGGCTGGATTTGGCCTGGTGGGAATGGGCTGATGTGTCCTGTAGAGTTGCAATATGCTGTCAAGTGTGTCATGACCCACAAAAGATTGAGAACCATTGGTTTAGGAGGGTTTGGACTGACTTTTTTTTTTTTTTTTTAAACATTTAAAAAATCACTAGCCTTCATTCAGTCCCAAGTCAAAAGGCCATTGGGGTTGAGGAGCATCTTTTTAGCAAAAGTAATTAACATTAAAACTCCAATAATATAAAAGGAATCTTACACTTTGCCCTGAAAATGGCAAACAAGCTGGAATATTTCAATAGCGAGTTTTCACAGAACAGTGGTTCTTTTTTCAGTGTGTGGGTATTGTTAAATCTTCTATCCAAAGAACTGTAGTACTCAACTTCCAGCTTGATAGTCTGAGACCTCTTTATTTTTTCAAATGAAAGGATTGCCTTCCAGTGCCAAAATTTTTCCCTTTATTAAAGGGGCCACCATTTTATTTGTTTCACCCATAAGCGTTTCAATTTGTGGTGATACTTAAGTAATGAGTTCCATTTTAAAGAAACCTATAGTTATAGGTTTCTTGAGGATTAAAAGCTTGCTTTTATGTTTTCTGGTATTCAGAAATTGGGTGAAATATTTAGATATCAGTCTGGCCTATTTTTAGCTGTTGAACTAATGGACTTGTTACTTGATGGTAATACCTACTGTTCTTTCCCATTACAGCCAGCAGCCAGCTTCGGGTGTAGCCTATTCCCATCCAACTACAGTTGCTAGCTACACAGTCCATCAGGCTCCAGTAGCTGCACACACGGTTACTGCTGCCTATGCTCCAGCAGCAGCTACAGTTGCCGTAGCCAGGCCTGCTCCAGTAGCTGTTGCAGCTGCTGCAACAGCTGCTGCTTATGGAGGTTATCCTACAGCGCACACTGCAACCGATTACGGTTATACCCAAAGACAACAAGAAGCCCCCCCGCCACCTCCTCCAGTCACTACACAAAACTACCAGGTAAGTGTATGTAAATGAAAATTGCAGTTCACTTTGTAGCTTTGTCATAAAGTTGCAAAATTGTGTGTCATAAAAATAAAGAGAGAATCTGGATGGCTAAAAGAATTAGTAACTGGATCTAGATCTCTGTCCATCTGTGGCCCCAACTTGAATCCAGCTTGTGTTAGTAGTAACCAAAACCTGTTGATATCCAGTGGAAATATCCAAATCTTATAAACTATCAGAGTTAGCATCCTTGTTGGTATCTTCCGCAAAGGTGAAAAATTGGGTGGGGTTAGAAACTGAACTCTCTTCTTCTCCAAGTCAAGTTTGAGACATGTAACCAGTGGACTGTGAGGAAAGTTACACCAAGGGTGGCAGTTTGTCATCTGTTTTGTAGAGAGAGTGGATTTCAGTCTCAAAATTGTTAATCAGGCATTTTTTCTTGTGCACATACTCAGTCAATTTAAAAATAAACAAACTAAAAGATACCATCATCTCTGTCTCCTAATTTAGGCTCAAATATTGCAAATGCTCACATCTGTGTTTAGTCTGTTGTACTCATTAGGATTTAAAATGAAGTTATTGGGGCTTTGTGCAAGCATGCCTGCCTATGTGATTCTTTTTACAGATCATTTTGCCCTGTTTAGGTAGCTAATTTTGCCTTTCCCTAGCCTTGGAGTCTTCCTAGTTACTTTTGAAACTAGTGCCTATAATTGCAGTTCTTGTGTGAGGAAAACATGCAGGCATTGTTTTATATTTAATATGAAACTCAAGGTATTGAAACTTACTTTCAGGCACCGAATTGAAGACATTGACCTTGCTTCTATATTTTTTTTTTTGGTGAATTAGACTAAACTGAAAAATACTGTTCTATTTAAAGAGCCACATTATAACCTAATATTTTAAAATTATCTAGAGGGGGTGCCTCCTTGAATCTAAATACTTGTTCTAATTTGATGAAAAGGGCTTTAGAAGAACTAGGTGGTATTATTGGTTATGTAATTGTTTCCTCCGTATATTTGCTTTTTCTTTTAAATAGCCCCCTCTAGTTTGAGCCCTGAATGTCAAGCAAGCTGTTTCCAATGATCTGAAGTAGCAATTAGCAAATATATCCTAATAATTACAAGAGTGGTCCATACTCCTCATGCTAGATGCTGATGCAGAGACCAGGGGGGGAGTAGGGGGTGGGAAGGAGCCTTAACAAAGAAAATATCAAGGTTGCCAAAACTGTTAAGGAATCAAATGTTGCCTTTTAAGCTTCTTAAGTACGGTAAATCCGAAGTACAAAACGTTAAACTGAGCGTGGTTGATACAGTATAAAACAGAATGCTTAGAAAAGGTATAGTTAATGTTTCCCTCTGTAACTTGCATGTATATATGAAAAATGCTTAATCAAATTTGTGATACTTGCTAAGTGTTTAATAATTGTGGTCTCTCTTACCTTTTTAAAAATACGTGTTTTGTGAAAAATACACATTTTGTTTAGGCTTGTGAGTTTTCTTAAAACTGTATAGACTTTCTGATCTGATTCTTCTCCTTTGTGGAAATAATTAGTGGGGAAGAATGGGGAAAATGCTCTTAAATCCAAGAGTTGGAGTGCTAAACATAAGGGGGTCGGTAATATTTATCAAAGCTGCTTAGCACTTGTTGTTCTTTAGTCTTAATTCCCGGTGACAAAGTTTTTTTAAATATAAGGAGGTTTATTTAACTCTAGAATCAGGTATGTATTTAAATTAATTGGTCCTAGTTCAGATTGTCCCTTCCCCTGGCTGCCACTATTTGTTTGATATATTTAAGCTGAAACTCAGGTTCTTTTCTTCTGTTTTGCATGCCTTTTAAGGACTCCTACTCATATGTTAGATCCACTGCCCCAGCTGTAGCTTATGACAGCAAGCAGTACTATCAACAACCAACAGCAACTGCCGCTGCTGTGGCTGCTGCTGCCCAGCCTCAGCCCTCCGTAGCTGAATCATACTACCAGACAGGTGGGTGGTGTGCATGATATTCCTAGTGTTACTTCTAGTGGTTTTATTAAATTGACTGGAATTTCTGGTTACATATAATAAACAGATCAGGCATGTCTATTGAATGTTAGTAGTTTGAAAAAAGGACAGGTATGCTGGGATTTTTTGCAGGTGGAAATACTGTGAGTACTCAATAAAAGGTAATCACATATCTGAGCATATAGTTGTCCTTTTGTCTGTTTTTGGGTGGGTGCAAAATTGGTGTGTTAATTTTTCCATAACAACATTCTCCTGTGATTTATTGAACCATTCCTCTAGGGTTGAACTACTTATCTTTTTCCACTGAGGGGTTACAAGTTGTTGAACTACTAGCAGATGAGAGATTAGGCATAGTATACTTTTTGTTGCTTGGTTTTTCATTTTAAGCATAGCCAAAAACTTCAGAATGCTAAAAATAAAACCAATTTCTATGAAATATGCTTCTGAGTTTTTGGAAGTTAATTGTTTTCATACTGGAAGTGATCATCATAGTGGAATCTACTTTTCATACTACTGAAAAACCTTTAAGGAAAGTACCTGGCTGTAATTAGAGAAGATAAGTGAAAAAGAGTTTTACATGGACATTTGGGATTCTGTTCATTTTATTTCACAGTCATCCTCTCTGGCATCTGTGATTTCTTTTCTTTTTTTTTTTTTTTCCCCCTAATACCTGAAAAAATCCTTATTTGTTATGTGTTTAGTTCAGAGGTGGAAAAAATTGGCTCATAGTTAGGAGCCAGGAATTTTGCTTTTTGCCACCAGAGGGTGCTCCTCTGTTACATTTCTGTAGTGGAACTAAGCAACAAGCTACTAAAACTGGTTGTCATGGCAACCAGAAACATAAATTTGTTGAGGTCTAGGTTAGTTGTTTGTAATTCAAATGTAATTTATTTGAATGTGGTCAGAAAACCACCTTGTATCAAATTTCAAAATGTGTACAACTTTACTCTTATATCTTAATTAGCCCCAAAAGCAGGATATAGCCAAGGAGCAACTCAATACACTCAAGCCCAGCAAACTCGACAAGTGACGGCCATAAAACCAGCCACCCCAAGTCCAGCTACAACAACGTTCTCCATATATCCAGTATCCTCCACAGTGCAGCCAGTAGCAGCTGCAGCAACCGTTGTTCCATCATATACTCAGAGTGCGACATACAGTACAACAGCTGTTACTTATTCTGGTAAGAATCTTGCTTGTTTTAGTCCTAGGAGGTTTGTGATTCATAGTGTGGGAAAGGATTTTATAGGCTCAAAATTCATTAATTAAGTTTGTGTTTCATTATGTCATAAAATACCAATAAATATTCAGCTAGTTAGATCATTATGCTGGCAGAACATTTGGATGTACATTTGGAAAAGAACAGTAGTTTTAGGTGGTCCTATTTTGTTTCATATAAAGATAGATTGCAACACACTTAGTTGGTTTTGGTGGTGTACCAATAGGGGAAGGGAGCAGAGACCATGGGATGGAAAGAACAAGACACGTGTCCAAAGGAGGCAATATACTGCCACCAGAGACAGGTGTGAGGAACAGCAGGGGGTAATCCAGAGTAAAATGTAAGGGTCCTGCATAACTTCAATCTGATGTGATAGTGGAGGTGTGAGTACAAGGGTTTTGCTTCAAACATAAGAGCTTCAAGGCTTGATTAAGAATGGAAGGAATCCTATTTAGGATGTGCCTTGAAACAGGAAGAGCCTGATCAGATAATTAAAGTAGTTAAACTCTCCCTGTCTAGTGGTTCATGGGAAGCACTGTCTGAAAGGTATGAAAACCCAGTTTTCTTGAATTATTCAACTTTGGTATGAGAAATCAAGGTGGGTATAGTTAAAGCTAGAGAGAAGAAGATGATGCACAAATAAGTGTGTGGTTTTTTTTTTTGTTTGTTTTTTTTTAAGAACAGGTGACCTTAAAACCAACATGCTAAAGTGGAGAAAACAAGTACAGGAGTAATTCACAGTGGTCAGACTTCTTGTATGAGGTATTTTAATCACATTAGTTTGCAAACATTGGCTAACCACTGTGCTTATACACACAGTGTGCTTATACCACAGTGTGCATATACACTATGCTGGCCAGCTGTCCTTTTACAAACAAATATATTCACGATGTTTAAAATGCCTTATACAAGAAGTCTAACTACTCTGAATTATTTCTGTACTTCTTTCCTTCATTTTAGTGCACTGATTTTAAGGTTGTCTGTTCTAAAAAACTTGTTTTTCAATCAAGGCTAAAAGTAGATCAGATCAAAACGTATGAATGTCACTTGCCTGAAACTTAACCTTTGAGCTTTGCACCATCTGCTGGAGCAAGGTGAGGAAGCACAGGGACAACAGACAGACAAGAAGGAGCAAAGTTAATATAAAGGCTGTCTAATAAGCAGTCCAACTGTTGGTTTGCACCAAAGTGTATCTGAGGGTGCTGGGTGGGTCAAACATCAGTGGGTTGTGGCTGTTAGGTCCTGTTGTGGTTTTTATTTTTGTTTCACATGCGTGTGTATCCTTTTCTTTCACAATCTTACACAATGAATTGCAGTTATTAATACACCCGAGTTTGAAGGAATCTTCGTTTCAAGTGACTTTTACAAAATCTTTGATGCGCCACACCCAGCCCTTCTAGATGTAGTAGGAGTCATGGTGTATTCTTGAATGGCAGCTTTGATACTGTTGTCAGGATAATGGACCACAATATGTGTAAATTGTATAGCTACCAGTTTTCACCTGAGGTGAAACCTGCTTCTGACATAGGTGGGAAATAGTATTTCAATTTGTACATCATAAAAGATCAAGTACACTTTGATTATGTGATAAGATCACTTGACCACACGGTGCAGCACAGGGATCCTGTCAAAATGTTTTGATCAAAAATGTACTTTTCTGGAAAAAGTAATATGTAATGCAGCATCCCTGGAGGTAGCATGTATGTAACTGTGATATCCATTGGATAATAATGTAACATTAATCGTATTTTGATCTTTGAGGTACCTCTTATTCTGGTTATGAAGCTGCAGTATATTCAGCTGCATCATCTTATTACCAGCAGCAGCAGCAGCAACAGAAACAGGCGGCAGCAGCAGCGGCTGCTGCTGCGGCAACAGCTGCCTGGACAGGGACCACCTTTACTAAAAAGGCACCATTCCAAAACAAGCAGCTGAAACCAAAACAACCTCCCAAACCACCACAGATCCACTATTGTGATGTGTGTAAAATCAGCTGTGCTGGACCACAGGTACTTGTATTACATGACAGTCCACTATACCTCTTAGACGACATTTCATACAGTTTTAAAAGACACTATTTGTGAACAGTTGTGCATTAAGGAGATTATTTAAAGAACGGTTGTAGGAGTAGTTTGGTGAAAATGTGTACTGTTATGAAAAGAATCACTGATATTTGTACTCTGTGTGAACAACTGAATTCTACTTCCCGCCTCAGAGGTGTTTACATTTTCCATTTCAAGCAGTGTTTTGCTCAGGAGCAAACTTCCTGAGTGGCAAAGTCCCTTCTCTGATCTTGAGAAGTAAGCTTTTGTGAAATTTATCATTGAAAAATATTCTGCTTTGTAGTACTCTGTTACTTCTTCTGGCATCCCAGTTTTGAAATGGTTGAATGTGTGCGTTGATTAACCCAGTAATGAGCAAAGGGGTTTTTACACACTTGGTGAGAATATTTGTTGTTTCACCTTAAAAACTTTTATAAAGAGTCATTGTTTCCTACTCCTTCCTATCTGGACCGCTCCTTCCCTGCAAGGACACTCTCAATTTTAAAAGTTTTACTTTGGACCTTCCTGTATTTATGCAGTATCTTCTTTGAATCACTGTGTTCTTTTTGGTTGCTCTAGCTCATTTGGGTATAGGGTACAGCCTACTGGATCAGATAATTTCATTATTATATCTGTCACTTGTCATTGACCAATACGTGATGATTTGGTATGTAGGAAGGTGAAAAAAGTCCGTATCACTTCTTGCCAACTATGGACTTCTGTATGTGATGAAAGGAAAATTTATTTCTTGGTTCTTGTCAGTAGTTGGCTTATTGCTCAAAGCATGTGTACAGTGAAACATCAGGGCTATATATAAGAAATACTTTCCCCACCAAAATTAAGTGTTGATTATTTCGAGCTTAAGATACTACATGTTTTATAGCGTGTTATGATTGACATAATTAGTGGAGAAAAAATAATTTGATGATGATGTATCCTTTTTTACTGCATTTTTAACTAGACTTATAAAGAACATCTGGAAGGTCAGAAACACAAAAAGAAAGAAGCAGCATTAAAAGCATCTCAGAACACTAGCAATAGCAGCACTTCTGCTCGTGGAACCCAGAATCAGTTGCGCTGTGAGCTTTGTGATGTGTCTTGTACAGGAGCAGATGCATATGCTGCCCATATTCGTGGAGCCAAGCATCAGAAGGTAGGTGCCTTCTTCTGTTCTTAGGTAGCAGAAAGCCAGTCAGAATCTCTTCTTATCTTGAAATAGATTGAGGATAAATATACAAAAAAACTCAAGTTGTTTTACTTAGCTTTGCACCCATTCTTCTTATTGGTTAGGTTTATTGTAATGTGTAGTTTTTATGTTCAATATGTAATTATTGTGATTTGGGTAAAGTATATAAGAATGCAGGCATGAGAGTGAGGGTTGGTTAATGTTGAGTTGAAAGATAAGTTTTTAGGAGGGCTTAATATAGCAAAGGAAAAATATGCCTTGGATCAGGGGTGAGGTGGCAGTCAGGGAATAGCACAGAAAAGGCACAGAAGCATGAACAGAAGATACTGAATGACGCACAGTTCAGTAAGCACTGTACAGAGCAGTGGTTTTCAAACTTTTTTTTTTCTTGGGACTTCGTTGGAAAAAAAAATTATTCTCATGACCTAACAATTAAATCTTTGAGCAGTGCATTCTGGCCTTGCGGCAGCAAAGGGTGCAACAACCCAGTACTGACTCCTGACCAATGTTCCTTCTAACTACTCGTAGACTGTGTGTGCAAACAATTTCTTTGTGTGCACAAAAACATTTCTTTGTGAGCACCAATGTTAGCACTATTGAATTTTTTGTGCGCTCTTTATTTTGTTGTGTGCACAAGTTTCATGACCTCTGTGTGCGCGCACACGTGCACAGCTTAGAGGGAACAGTGCTCCCGACCCATAGTTTGAAAATCACTGGTATAGAGGATAGCTGGAGGTGTAGCAGCAGGATGCTTTTTGTCCTTGATAAGACTTTTAATGAATGAGTTATTTACATTGTAAGCACTTTGGTCTAGGGATTGTCTCTCGATGACTTCTTTGAGGCACTAAGCACAATTTGGAGCACTTTCTGAATTGTTTGTGACAGTGCTATGTGTGACTTGAGTATATGTTTAGATTTCATTTGGATTGCCAGGCAGTTATCAGATTGTCTCACCTAAAATAGGCTAGATTCATTCCAGAGACATAACTTGGAAGGGTTCTGTATCTAATTACAAATTCCCTGAGCTATCCAATCTTGGTTCTTGTATATAACCCCCTTTTTAATGTCAGAGCAGAGTTGTACTGTTGACCAAGCCAAGAAAAAGGAAGCAGTCAGTTAACATAGAAATGTGCCTATTCTACTATACATTCTTATTTTTCCTAAACTTGATATGTAAGTTTATTGTTTGTCTAAACATTATTCTACATGAAAAAACTGAAATTTTCCGGACAGGAGAAATCTACACAAGTCCACAGTGTTAACCAACAATGTTCTTATATCTAGTAAATATTTTTTACCGATGTTTTCCTGTTAATTTATTATATATGGGCATGAAGAACCTTCCATTCCCTGACAGCATCGATTTATTACTGATAATTACGGTTGTCATGTGTAAAAATTTGGTGACTGATGTATTACAGTCCACTGGAATATTTGTATAAATCTGAAGTTTATGTTTACTAAGAAAATTCATTATACAGGGTTGTTTAGAGGTTTGTATTTTAAATCCAAAATTTTACCTTCCTATGGATTTTGTTTATTGTTGCTACAAATGTCAAACTTAAGAATAATCCACTGGTTTATCTACTTCCCACCCTCCTGTCTCATATTGTAACCTTTTTTTTTTTTTATTGAGACGTTAGCTGATTCTTGTTTAGAGCCTATCGGTGTATATATAAGGAGTTCTAACTGTCTATCAGAAAACTGATACTTTATTTTATTTTTAAGTTGTCTTGCAAAGGACTTTATATGATATATAAAGGACACTTGAATACTTGATTCCTGCTTGTTTTTTTCCTGTAGATAATATCAGGAATGTTGGCTGGGTCTTCCTTGGTTTTGCTGAAGGACCCACTAATGCTCGTGTCAGTCTGCCTGTGTTGTGGAATCTCACACTTTAAATGATGGAGCAGGGTTATTGAATATTTAATAACATGCATTCTCCAAAGTGTTCATTGGTCAAGCTAGTTTAGTAAACTCTCCATCAAGACGCATGGAGGTGGAAGAGAGCCCATGAAACCCTAAACAATTTGACTAAAAATATCTATTCCCCATCTGTTTTTTCTTCTTGAGTCATATGTCATATATTCACTAGTTGTCTGCTCATCATGAAGTTTTTCTGGGCTAGATAAGACCTGTATTTCTAATGTAAAAATCAAGCAGAGAAAAGTTGAGACAGTCTAGAACTTTTCTATAATAAATCTTTGAAGAAACAAAAATGAACACAAGTACTGCCCCCCCCCCCCCAGATTACCTTTTAAAAGAGTAGCCATATCTATGTGTGTATATATATATATTTTTACATGTAAACCAAGTGGTTCATGGGTTCCTTTTTTTAATGAGGAGTCTTTTTGTTTTTCTAGGTGGTTAAGTTGCACACAAAACTAGGCAAACCCATTCCTTCAACTGAGCCAAATGTTGTTACCCAGGCTACATCCTCAACATCTGCGTCTGCTTCCAAACCCACTGCCTCTGCTTCAAATGTTGCAACTAGCAGCAGCACTGTGAACTCCTCTATTACATCTTCTGCAGTGAAAATTCTTACTCCAACAGCAAGCACATCAATTAACACAGCATCCAACAACAAAGTGTCCGTAGTTGCAACTAATGTAGCTGTAAAGAAAATATCTACACCGAAAATAAACTTTGTTGGCAAGTACAGAAGTCAGTCTTCATTTTGAAACCTAACCTATTATTAGGATTTTAAATCTGTGTGTATCTAGTTTGTACAATCTCAGTCATGGAAACACTTATACATATGCATAACTTTATGTATGTGAGGAGCCCTTTTGACTTCAAGGGGGCTACTCCATGTGGATAAAGTTAAATACTAAGTATTGGCAGCATTGGGGGCTATGTGTTCTGTTTAATGCAAACATGCAGTTTTGGGATACTTTCTGGTTTTTTTGGATCAGTTCAGAAAAAATATCCTCTTATGAAAGCAATTCTACAAGAAGTTACTTCTGAGAGTAAAAGGAAAAAAACCTTTTCTTGATTGCTCCCTTTCACTCCCACTTGCAGAACACTAAGCTAATAGAAATCCAGATTGTACAAGCCTACTAAGTCTTTACTGTGAAATTGGAGAACTTTGGTTGGCAGAGTTAAAAACTTCAATATCATTGTTATTTTTAATAAATATTGATTTTAGCTGAACTTTTACAATGGTCTGTTTAATTGTATGTTTAAGTTGTTTAAATTTACTCATAAAATAACTTTGAAAAAATGGTGGAACTCTGGCCAAAATCATGACATTTGCATATAAAATCTCTTTACTCTGTAGTTACTCCATAAGCATATAATCATTTTACCAAAATTAACAATTCCTTTTAAACTTCTTTTGATTTTAGGTGGCAATAAGCTACAGACAACAGGAAGTAAACAGGAAGATGTGAAAGCAGCTGAAAATGTAAAGACTACTCCTTCTGTTGCTGTAGTACAGACCCAGGAAGTAAAACCAGATACAGCATCAGAACCAGTGACTCCTACAACTCTTGCCGCTTTGCAGAGTGATGTCCAGCCAGTGGGCCATGACTATGTGGAGGAGGTATTAATCTGAAAACCCTCTTAATATATTCGTTTGATTGAATAAAATGCATGGGTTAGGATTACAGGTGCATGGATTAGGATTGCAAAGCAAGACTCTAATCCTACAAAGATTTGTGCATGTGCTTAAGTTTACACATTGTGAGTAAAACTTTCAATGTCAAGGGAACTGTTCACAGTGTGTAATAGTGAGCATGTGTATCCTAGTTTTGTAGGACAAAAGTTAAAGTTGAGTATACTGAAAAGGTTTTCCATTATTCATTGGCTTGTCACTTTTTATTTAAGTGTTTTTGTTTCAGTCTAAGGAGTTAATAAAAAGTATATTTTTAACCTCTTTTGGGCATGAACCATTTGTTCTTTTTTGTACAGTACCTTGCACAGTAGAGATTTGGTCATGATTGAAAATTTTTATCTTGAGAGTACCTCTTTTTAAGTGCATACTAAAATATATGCATGTAAATACATTAACTTTTTTTATTTAAAAACCTCCAACAACCTAATACCACATTTATTTTATTTTCAAGGTACGGAATGATGAAGGGAAGGTAATCCGTTTTCACTGCAAACTTTGTGAGTGCAGTTTTAATGATCCTAATGCCAAGGAGATGCATCTTAAAGGAAGACGGCACAGGCTTCAGTATAAAGTTAGTTGATATGCTGCTGTGAAAGTATTTTTAACTTTACCAGACCTTTAATTGCAATAACTTATTTGCAGTCAATATTAGTGGTTACCAATACCAAATAGTATGTAAAAGGATAAAGAAGTGTTGTATTTATCTTTCTTTGTATGTTTTTAAAATATTTGGTGGCTTAAAGAGATGATAGATGCTATGATGTTTTTTAATGAGAAACTGAGTAACCCTGAGTGTGTTGGGAAGCACTAACATGCTGTGTTGTAATTAAACCTACAGTTGATCCTTGCATGTTCTTTACTTTGAGTTAGGAATAGCACAGGATTAGCATCAGGCATATTTTACAGAACTTTTTTTTAAAAAAATTCACTGACTGGGGTGATGGAAAGAATGAAACTTGCTATTTGTGGTAGCATTTTCTTAATTATATTAATTCTGGGTATGCCTCAATTATTCCATAGCAGGGGTGGCCAAACTTATGGAATTCAAGAGCCGCACAAATTGATTATTAAACCTTTGAAAGCTGCACTGAGGCATATAGACACATTTTACCTACTCCAAAATTACTAAGTTTAAAATTCATTGCACACTTGTAAAAAGAGGGCAAATATTGATCCTATAATGTCAGATTCTAGTAATGACTTAAGGTTACTATGAAAACTAGACGTCTCTATACAGTAAAAACTCAGCTTCTTCTTGCCATCCCAGTTGTGCCACCACTTCTCCCTGCCCTCTCCAACCATGCCGTGCTTCTTCGCACCATTCCCGAGGCCCTGACCATGCTGCACTTCCCCAGTGTGTCTGACCATGCTGTGCTTCTCTGCACCATCCCCAAGTCCCTGGCCATGCCACCACTTCTCCACTGTTTCTGGCCATGCCGTGCTTGCCTGAGTCCCTGACTATGCCTCCACTTCCCTACTGTCTCTGACCACGCTGTGCTTGTCCACATCATCCCTGAGGCCCCAGTCATGCTGCCACTTCCCACTGTCTCTGACCATGCAGTGCTTCTCTGCACTATCGCTGAGTTCCCAGCCATGCTATCACTTCCCCACTGTCTCTGATTATGGCGTCACTTCCTCACTGTCTCCAGCCGTGCCGCCGCTTCCCACTGTCTCTGAGCATGCCATGCTTCTCCACGTCTTCCCCGAGGCCCCAACCATGCTGCCACTTTCCCACAGTCTCTGGCCATGCTGCGCTTCTCCCTGCTGTGCTCTTCTGTGAGCCGCACTTTTTTCTTTGAAGAGTTTGCATGCGGCTTGCAAGCCACAGTTTGGTCACGCCTGTTCCATAGTCTTGTAGACATGATTTTATTTAATTACCAAGTAACAACAAAATGCTTTGTGTTCTAAACCAGTGGTTTTCAAAGCATAGGTTGGGACCTAGTATTGGGTCACAGAACCTGAGGTACTGGGTAGCAACCCCACCATTGCTACCACCAAAAGACTGCAATGCATTGCTCAAAGATGTACTTGTTGGGTTGCAGATGTAAATGATTTGTTTTCAGCTGGGTCCTGAGAAAAAAGTTTGAAAACCACTGTTCTAAACTACTCATGTTTGTCATGATAGAGGTACATTTCCTAAAACCAGGGTAAAATAAAAGTAATATCAGCATTTTGTTCTGCCTCTGAAATACTAGAAAAAAGTAAATCCAGATTTACAAGTAGAAGTAAAGCCCAGTATCCGAGCAAGGAAAATTCAAGAAGAAAAGATGAGAAAGCAGATGCAGAAAGAAGAATATTGGAGAAGGCGAGAAGAGGAGGAACGCTGGAGGATGGAAATGAGGTAACATCTCATATTGTAAATATTGGATGAGTTGGACAGAATCTGCAATCAGGTCATCTGAAATGGGTTCCATACTACTGAATTATCTCCTGGCGAATGTTCACGTTGAGGACCCTATACCTTTTTGTCTTCAACCAGGCCATCAAACTCAGCATTTTTCATTTGATCCATGTGAAGAATATAGGTCTATTTAAAATTGTTTGTGTTTAAGAGTAGAGTCGTTTGTAGCTTGACCATTCCTTTTTATTTATTTTTCTGGAGTGCTCAGGTACTAGATCATGACTACTAAAGATGAGATAGTGAATAGTTTGGAGGTATTGCCTATACAGAGAAGGATCAGGATATCATACTGAAAGGTCTGGCTGATGATGTAAGCTGGAGTAATAGAAGTAGGATGAAGTTTGATAATGAAAAGTGCAAGGCATTTAGGAACTAATAACAAGCACTTTTCCTATAACCTGGGGACACATCAGTTGGAAAGGACAGAGAAGGAGAAAAACCTGGGGATATTGGTTGATCACAGGATGCCTATGAAAAAAGCTAATGTGGACATTGGATGCATCAGGCAAGGTATTTCTGGTAGAGATGGGGGGGTGTTAGTATCATTATACAACAGCTGGTGAGACCTCATCTGGAATATTGTGTGCAATTCTGTCTCTCTCCCCCCGCCCCCCAAACTGGAACAGGTGAAGGGAAGAGCTGCTAGGATAATTTGAGGAATGAAAAACCTGCCTTACGTGAGGACTCTCAAAGAGCTTGGCTTATTTAGCCTAACCAAAAGGTTGAGGGGAGATATGAATGGTCCATATAAATACATCAGAAGGTAAATAAGAGAGAGGGAGAGGAATTATTTAAGTTTGGCACCAGTGTGGACACATGAACTAATGGATATAAGCTGGCCATCTAGAAGTTTAGACTTGAAGTAAGATGCAGGTTTCTATCCATTAGAGGAGTGAAATTCTGGAGTAGGCTTCCAAAGGGAGCAGTGAGTACAAAAAATCTAGCTGGTTTCAAAACTGAGCTTGATAAATTCATGGAAGGGATGGTATAACAGGACAGCCTCGTTTGGTAATTGACTGATCTTTGACTCCTGGTGGTGGATATGCCAGTGGGATCATTGATGGAGTGAGTTCTGAGTTATTACAGATAATTCTTTCTTGGGTGTCTACCTGATGAGTTTTGCCCACATGCTCAGGGTTTAACTGATTGCCATGTTGGGGCTGGGAAGGAATTTCCCCCCACAGCAGATTGGCGAAGGACTGGTGGGTTTTTGCCTTCCTCTGTAGCATGGGGCATGACTGAATTGCTGGTGGTTTCTGTGTACTTTAAAGTCGTTAAATCTTGATTGGAGGACTTTAGTCACTTAGTAACAGGTGAGGTTTATTGCAAGAGGAGGGTGGGTGAGGTTCTGTGGCCTGCATTGTGCAGGATGTCAAACTAGATGATCGTATTGGTTCCTTCTGACCTTAGAGTCTATGAGACTAGTAACAATAGAAAACCCTGCTTTGCTATGTAAAGAACATACTTTGATTCGTGTAATTCAGACGCTATGAGGAAGACATGTACTGGAGGAGGATGGAGGAAGAACAGCATCACTGGGATGACCGTCGCAGAATACCTGATGGAGGATACCCTCATGGTCCTCCAGGACCTCTAGGCCTGCTGGGTGTTAGACCGGGAATGCCTCCTCAGCCCCAGGGACCAGCTGTAAGTTTCCTAAACTGGAAAATAAAATTTGAAGTCTCATTTATTCTTAGGTTAGGCATAGATCTTGGGTATATTTGACTGTAGTCTTCTTTATTGCTACCATAAACGGTTTCAAGATTATTCTCTAATAAAGTGCTTGGAAAGGTAAAGAACAATAAAACCCCAATATGCTATATTCTGTGCTTCAGTGAGACTCTGTACTGGTGAAATGGTCTGTTGATACAAATCTTGTTGGATTCAGTGTCAGTATATGAACACATTAAAAGTACATTTGAACTGCCTCACTTCCAAGTCCACCTGCATAAATTTACCATGAATTAATAGTCATGTGTAATATTACTTCAAAGTGTTCCAGAGGGGTAGCTTTGTTAATCTTAAACAAGAGTCCTGTGACACCTTAAGAAGTTTCTTTGGGCTTAAGTTTTTGTGGGCTCCAACCCACTTTGTCAGATTCAGTATACTGCAATGCAGTGGGTTGGGGTGCACAAAAAAAGCTTATGTCCAAAGAAATTTTCGTGTCAGTAAGGTGCCGCAGGACTGTTGTTTTTATGTTGAAGAAAAAGCAATAGGTATTCTACAAATATTTTTTTTGCATTGATCAGTAAATATATAACTATTTCCCAGTTAAGAGTAAGACAACCAAAAATTATATTGTTAAAGAGAGAGGATTAAAATTAAGGTGGTTAGATTTGGATAAACTGTATTTCCTTATGTTGAGGATCGGCAGAATTTGGTTTTATAACATTGAAGGATAATATCCACGTTTATTTTTAAAGATTGTTTTATTTTTATCGATTGACATATTCACAGTTGCAGAAAATTGGGGGGGCGAAGGTCAGACTAATTATTTAATGAATGTAGATATTGGGATTCAAAACTTAGAGCTTCAGCTTTAAAACGCAAATTGTCATTCTTGTGTCTGGATATTTAAAATCAGCATCCTTAAACTGTAAGTTCTCAAGTAGGCTGTTCTATCTTAAGCTAAATTTGCAGGTAGGTAATTATCAAAGGAGCTGTGTTTTTCCCACATTGTGGTGTATTGTGGGGGAGGCGGGTACACAATGTTTACCTATATGTACTGATAAAAATCTAATCCTTCCAACCTTACTTGTGCTTTTTTATATGCATGTTTACTTGAGTAGTATAAAAGTTATTTTGTCCTTAACTTTCAGTTTTGTTGCTTTTAAATTGTTGAGGATAGTATACATGATGCTGTTACTTAGCACTTTTTCTGTTTTTTATTTTTTTATTAAAGTTTTCTTGCTAGAACTCATTCTCATAGCTTTCCTTAAATTAAAAAAAAAAAAATTTTTTTCTCAATGTAGCCTTTGCGTCGACCGGACTCATCTGATGACCGTTATGTAATGACTAAACATGCAGCTATTTATCCAACTGAGGAAGAACTTCAGGCAGTCCAAAAAATAGTTTCCATCACTGAACGTGCTCTGAAACTTGTTTCTGACAGCATGACTGACCTGGAAAAAAACAAGGCGAAAGAGGGAGATGATAAGAAAGATGGCAGTAAAGACAGGTATGCCTGGCTTCTGTTTAAAAATAAAATAAAATTTGGGTTAAGGAGGAAGTCATTCCCTGTTTCTCCCCCTAGCACATTCCTATTAGTGCCTCCTGAGATTCTGTTCTCTCTAGGTTCTAACACAGAATGCATTACTATAGTATCTGAATATTTGGAGTGCTGTGTTTTACTTTACCCTTTTTATCTTCAAAATTGTTTATGAATGATTAATATGATTTGAAGCACCACTTGTAAATATAATTTCATTTCCCCACAGAGCTTTGAAAGGAGTTTTACGGGTAGGAGTTTTGGCTAAAGGCTTGCTTCTCCGTGGAGATCGAAATGTCAACCTTGTTTTGCTCTGTGCTGACAAGCCTTCAAAGGCATTACTTAGCCGTATTGCAGAAAGTCTCCCCAAGCAGCTTGCTGTAAGTATGGTTTGGAACCTGGAGTTGGATTTTTGAGAAAATGCCGAAAAGAATGTGTTCAGGAGTCAAATGATTTGTAGGGCTTAGTCTGCCCCAGTTTTACAGTAGGGGCATTTAAGAGTTTTGTTGCACTATCCCATTAGTTTTTCTGAATTCAGTGCCTGTGATAGGTGTCTTCTTTCCTGCTCATTGTTTGGATAAGCATGGAGTGGAATTTGTTATACAAGACCATGGAAACATTTGTTCTCTTCTTCATGCTTAGTGTCAGTTCATAGACCCAGATGATACCTATCAGAGGTAGTGGATGTGCATGATAGCAGACATAGATGGCTTACTTGGATGGTGATTCTGAATAATTCCATCACTGTCAGTTACTATGCGCTTCTCGCTTGTTGCAGATTTTTATGCGAAAGTTAAAGAACAAGTTCTGAATGTGAAAATGATCTACAGTTCCAGAAGTAAATTGTTAAAGCTCACCGTATTTTGTGCATCTTTTTCCACTACTTTAAAAACATAAAACAACCCCCCCCCAATCTATCTCATTACTCTCTAAGCTTCAAAACACACACAGCTCACTGAATGTGAACTAAATGCCCTGCCATAAATCCACAAATTTAAAAAAAAAAAAAAAAATTCATACTTAAGACCATAGTTACATCCCTCAGCTACTCTTAAAAGCCTGTGTGTGTTATGGAATCCTAGAAGGTTTGCATTTTTGTCCTTTTTTCTGATACTAGTTGGCAGAAGATATTACTGCTGACAAAATGGATGAATTAAAAATTAACTTTCGCTCTGAATTTTTTTGTTTGCTTTTGTTGCTGTAAGCAAAACGTGCAAAAGTTGGGCCAGGTCCTTGGGACCAGTCATTTGCCCATGCATCTTGTGGAGGCATGGGAAAAAGATGCTTACAACCAGGAATAAAGTAAATATAACAAGTTGCCTGCACTCAAAGGGGTTATGGCATAGGAACCACTACGTCAGTCCTTTGGCATCTAAAAATTTCTCCCAGCGAGGGCAATCCTTCACTGATTAGACAGACTGGGTGTAAGACTGAATTTTACACACTGCTGAGAATCTGACCTCTTATTTAATACATTTTATGTATGAATTTCCTCAGTGTGGTGTTTTTAAAAAATGCTCTTCAGGTAACTGCTACATATTTTAGTTAATGTCTCTGATAAAGCTGTGTGGCAGTCTTTTTTAAACTGCATCGTTTAAAGCCATATAATTATATCGAGGAGACACCACTGTCACATGGCAGTTCTGTGACCCTGTTAGAATCATCGTGGTCCTACTCTATTTTTTGTAAGTGCTAATAAATGGAATTACTTCTCATTTTTCATTATTTAGGTAATAAGTCCTGAGAAGTATGAAATAAAGTGTGCAGTATCAGAAGCAGCGATAATTTTGAATTCATGTGTGGAACCCAAAATGCAAGTTACTATCACATTGACGTCTCCAGTCATTCGGGAGGAGAACATGAGGGATGGAGGTTGGAAAGTTGTTAAAGATGCTACTTCTATATTACCAGTTTCTGTACATTTATCTGGGCTAAGATGACATGAAGTCCTGGAAGGCAACATGCTGGCATAATATACATATTTGATAGATTTCTTACATTCAACCAGTCTTGCTAGAGAACATTTCCTAAAAATAAATGCTTATATGATGCATTTATTTAATTCAAACAATGATTTTTCTCCCTAGTTTAATGTCCAACCTCAGCTTTCTGGAAAAGGTACTAAATTGTGTCTCTTTTCTTTCCCCTTCCTGACCCCTTTTCTTACAAAATTCACTTATTTGAAAAGCTAAATGTTTTACAGCAAGTGGTGACAAGCTTGTCCTAAGAGAATCTGCAGCATGGTAGAAAAATCTGTCTTTAGATCCTGACGTTCTGGTTTTGAAACTGGATTTGCTTTGCCCCACTTGAATCTTTAAAATAGCATTGCTGCATGTAATATTCACACACAGTGATTTTTGGTATTCGTAGTATTTCTAGCTTTGCCTAGAAGATGATGAGAATTTTTCCAGCTGTCTGAGGTTGCTCTTTGTACGGGAGTGCTTATTTTAAATATACAGGCTCCTGATATTAAGATCTGAGTGTTTTATCCAAATGACATACACAGAGAAGAACAGTAATAAAAAGTAGTTTGGTCACTGAGTTATAGGAGAAGTTGGTTGGCGCTCTTAAACCAATGTACGTTTGTTTGACTATACAGTACCATTTGTGCCAGCAGTGTTGCTTTAGGGTCTGTTCTGTAACACTTTCAAAGCTCCAAAAGCTTTTAAGCCAACAAGCATGATTTATGTCTGCAATAAGTTGGTTCTATTGTTCTATGGGTCAGATAAAATTAACTTTGTTTCCTTTTCATGCTGTTTTTTTTAAGTCAAAAAGACATAAGAAGCCAGGGTCTGATGTTGAATATGAACATACAAACAGGCAATCTAAGTTTGTATTAACACTTTTTCATCATGCAGGCTGGGAAAATAAAAAGAAGCGTGTGAGTGTATGTATATGTGTGCATGAGAATATACATAATATATATATATATTTAAAGCCATGGCATTAATGCTTTTATTTCATCTCAGCAGCTTAATCTATCTTTTCAATATTGGGGGTTTTTCCTTGTGTTTGATGTTTGATATTTTCTAAATTAGAAAAATATAATCAAGCTTTGTTTTCAGACTTGCTCCTACTCCAGAAAACAAAGCTGGAAGATCCGTTCTCTGGATGACTTTTCTGAGCTGCGTGTGTATTTCCAGCTATAGAGGCTTTGTACAAATAGTATTACATCAAACTCAGCCATTTATCTTCTCACTTTTGGCAAGAGAAGTTATGCTGGAAATGTGATACATGGTTCACCTAAACTGAATTGTACAACGCATTTCACTTTGCTAATGATTGGTTTAAAAAAAAAAAAGTCACCATTATAAGTTTAATTATAGGTGCCATGAAATTAGATTAATTTTAACCATTATCTTTATTCCTTAATGTATTGTGTAAAGTTAGTCTGCATTGCAGTTCTAAAATACAGTAAAAATTGGTTGGTGGTATTTAGAATTTCATACTAGAATAAAAAATGTAAAATAAGATCAATCACAAGTGTTTTTCAATAAAATCCTTGATAGTTTTTGCCTCCCAAAGGAAACAAAACTTTAATTTTTGTCTGACCCAGACTTGAGTTAGAATTGCCATTCTGAAATTTGAGTCATCTGCTGAGTTGAGGGTATTGCTTTTAGGGAAACAAGATCAAACAAGAGGTAAATAGATTTAGTTTCAAGACACTGAGCAGTTGTAAAATGGATGTGGGGAAAAGTTCACTGGTGAAACTAGAAGAGTGCAGAATATTAAACTGCTGATTATTGCAATAAACCAGATCTTACGACAATTGCTACTTATTTGCTGCAGAATAACAATGTGATTTTCCTCTTGCTGCAGCTCCTGATGCTCTGTGTCTTAAAATGGTTTAAAGTCTCTTGCTGACTTTGGGGGACCTAGTTTTGATGATAAGGAAGGCTTTGCCGGAAATAATAGTTTGATTAAAGAGGAGGCTGTGATTTGTATGTGAAGTAAAATCGTATTTAGTGTATAATAATCCTATTAAATGACAAAAGGATAAAGAATGAATTATATTAAAAAAAAATAAAACTGTTAACCACACAACAGTTGTCCTATAGCGTGTTGTGTGTTTGACAGTTATGCAGCATTTCTTTGGATTGATTTTTGAATCTGAAATGGTCAAAATGCTCTAACCTTTGCTGTGGAATCTTTCTGTCAGCAAACAAAATATATTTATGTATGTGTGTGTGGGGGGGGGGTGTTTTATCCTTAGCTTATCTGCCCCGGTCCAAAGCCTTCTAGCAGAGAGAGTTGAGTCCTGTCAGGGATTGCTGCCAAGACTTCGGAAGGATTTTTGACCAAGGTTTTTAAAGCTCAGTGTCACACCTGCCATACTGCACAAAGGAGGGGGTTTGGTTGCATAGTCCTAGCATTTACTGTTACTTTGTGGTTGTTGTTTTTTTGTTTTTTTTTTCCCCCTCCCGTTTTGTCTTTGTCTCTCCTAGAATTAAGCAGTGTTCACACTAATTTTGAAATAGTTGACTGGGTAATACGTATTTGACATAATGGAACATATTGAATTTGACATACCTGTTAACTTTTAATGAGGAAATAGTGTGGACACAGCATGTCTTCTAACTGAAGATTAACCCCTTACATTTAGGTTATTTGTAGAATAGAGTTACATAGGGCAAGAACTTTTACTTGTGCTTGTAAATTAACATAGTATTTGTTTTAGGTTAACAGGGTGGTAGGCTAGGAGTCTGATTGCTTTATCTTTAAGGGGTTAATCCACTTGAAGTGTAAAACATAGGTGCAAAAATCCACAAATGAAATTTTAGCAGAGTTTCTCTAATACATTTTCAGCCAAAATTTATTCTCAGTTGCAATAGGTGCCTTGGCATCTTATCACTTTCCACAATAGTTTTAAGTTTCAAGATTATTCGTATAGTCTCCATTATCAATGGCACATGAAATATTTCAGATCCATGTTTCCAGCATAAAGTAAAATTCTCATGTGCATTAAAATGTAAATATTTCATGACAGTATTATTTTTTTAAAGTATTTCAGTGCTAGAAACTGAGTAATTGGAGTTTCAAGTTATATAATAAATTATTATACTGAAAGATTGCACAGTGTCACCTATTTGCACATTTGTGTTATAATATAGATAATTAACTGACACACAGATGCTGCTTGAACCAACAGCCCATGAGTGTGTGTTGATTTCTCATCCTCCCCAGGCTTTTCTACTACGTTTTTGTTCCTCTAAATGTATTCATTGCCTCTTATACTCGCGTTATGTTCCTTTCTTAGATTGCCTTACTTGACAACTTTTTTTCTATAGGTTTACTGTTCTTGGCTAAAACAGTTTTGCTCCTGATGTCTCCATTCACTCTTTGAACCCTTCATCAGTGTGAACGGGTCTTCATTCCATTTATCAAATACCCAGTAATTTTGTATATCCTTGTAAGATAGTATCTAAATTTTCCCCAACAACAAATCTTAGAGTGGCTTTTTGTGTTTTTCCCTTGTATAGAGAAACATAATTTTTCTAATAAAAAGGAGACCAAATTGAACCCAGTGTTCCAAATTAAATTTTTAATAATTGTATAGCAGATTTAAAGTATCTTTAAAAAAAAAAAAAAAGTATGCTTTTTTTGACTGGAGGTGCATTCTGATAGCCTATTGACTTTTTTCTTCATTCATATGTTGGCAGCTGCCTTGAGGATTTCCCCTATATCTTTTTCAAGTCAGTGTGCTTCATGGGTGTTATGCTGAATATAAACATTTTTTGTTTGGTGGTCTAACTTGGTCATGTCACATTTTCAAAAACTGGACTGCTTTTAGTATACTTGTGACTGAGCCAAATGGAGTTTTGTTGAATTATTCTTCCATATTACCACCATATTTTGTTACTTAAACATGAAGGCCATTTTTACATACGATAAGATAAAAGAAGTTATAAAACTAATAAATGAGTTACATCATTGGTACTTGTTAGCCAGCAAATACTTAGAGGCACTTAGTGTTTCCTATTTGGTTGGGACAACCAATTTTGAAAAGCTTATTGTATCTTTTGGTCCCTTACTAAGTAGTCACATTCAACATGATCAAAACCATGGTTTTTGAACACTTACATATACGAGATCTACTGTGTTTCCCTTATCTATCAAACATTCAGATACTGCTTCTACTACTTTCTTTTTTCTCTTGCTTACACTTAACCAAGATATGCCTTTTCAACTGTTCATTAATATTTCCTAGATGAAACTAGACTGTGCATACATACCCACCCACCTGCCATGGAGTTGCAGAAGCTAGAGAAATTAGAGAAATTGTAATAGAAAGTAATTAAACTTATTGGAATTCTAGAGAGCATTTCACATTCTTTTAGTCTTATTTTTTACAATAATAATATGTACTGTAATTTAAAATTTAATTATTTTATCACCAGACCTTGAGTACATCCAGGTCATATTTATTATAGTTGCCCATTTTTATTAGGAGTAGGTCCAGAGAGACCCAAGACCATTTAAGTTGTTCAGCAAATTCAGTTTGTTGTAAATTCTACTCCATTAAAGTGGATTTTTGTGTTCCTTCTGTCTGTGTTCTTTGTGCTGGTGCACTGTGTCCAACCATCCTTCCTTCAATGTTTAATTATAGGGAAAATTGGTTTTTTTTTCCAGAGTTAGTGTGTATGAATAACTGCAATCTAATCTGCAGTACATTTAAAATAAGATTGAGGGCTAAAATTGTATTAAGCTCTTGATCTTTATACTGGATTATGTGCTAGTCCTAATTAAAGGGATTTTACTGATATGTTGGCCAGGGGGTTAAACTCTAAATGGCACGTGTGACATTGAAGCTACTTTAAGGAAGTGTCTTGCTTACCTGGTCAAACACCCATTCCTCACTGCATTTTGCCAATTCAATCCATTTTAGATGTAACCTCGGGTATGGTGAAAGACCCACCGGACGTCTTGGACAGGCAAAAATGCCTTGACGCTCTGGCTGCTCTACGCCACGCTAAGTGGTTCCAGGTTCGGAACATCATTTTACTTTCTTCTTGTAGCCTTATGCGAGATTAGTTCAGTTGCAATATAAATGTTTCTATGTGAAAACACTCAAGATTGTCCATGGTAATAATACTTTAAATTAAATGACCAGAAAAATGTTAATATAGAAATTTCAGTATAGAAGAACTGCTTTATGCAGTTACTGCTGATCTAACACACACTTATTTTTTCTGGTCATTGAGAAGGCGATGTTGAAAGCGTGACTCGCTTTTAGTAATCCTATGTTGTATGTATTTGTAATATATTCCATAAGGCTGCAGAGTAACTTTGCTTTAAATAATGGAGTATGTGTTTAAAGCTTTGTGTTTAGATTTAAGACTTTTTTCCTATTTCCTGAAGTGCATTAAGTGTAGGGAATGAAAGGTGAGAAATAACTGTTTGGTTTAGTGACTTTGCACTCTGGCAAAGGCACAACAAAGAAACCAAACAGATTCCATGACCTTTCAGTCTCTATACATGCTTTTTAGATCTTTATTCTTTTTATTTCTAATATAGAAAGATATTGTATGTATTGTTACAGATGAACATAGGTCAAAGTGTACAGGGAATCAAGAAATATTACTCTTGTATAACCTGTACACTTTGACTTCTACCACCTTAAGTTTACTAACCCTGGCATAAAACATTGCTGTAAATGGCAGCTCATGAATGCAATTTTAGAGTGATTTGTTTCTATCCTATATCTGAGCTTCCATTGAACAGTGGTGTTTTAGCTTTCAAGCTGTGGCCTGCTTTCTGTAGGTGCTGGGATTAATTAACTTGATTTTGTATTGCTCTCAAGGCTAGAGCTAATGGTCTGCAGTCCTGTGTGATTATCATACGTATTCTTCGTGACCTCTGTCAGAGAGTTCCAACTTGGTCTGACTTCCCTAGCTGGGTGAGTAATCTTTTGCATACATTTTTTTAAGGCAGCAGCATGTTGCTACACATTCACTATCAAAAAATGCTGGTTTAGCTTTTTAAAATCAAGCTATATACCAAGAATTAATTTTTGTTAAATCATTAAAAAGAACCCAGACTTCCAATATCCTGTGATTTTTTTTTAAAGTTAGATCTTTTCCAAAGAATGAATTTTCCTACAGAACAAAAATGCCACCAAAGAATTCAGTACTTTTTTTCTCTTCTAAATGTCTGATTATTTTTTATTTTGGTTTGCTCTGAATTGCTTTGACCTTTCTAAGACTTATTTGAAATAATTTGTTCACCGTATCGGAAATAACCACTGAAGAATAAACTTTGTGGAAAGTGATTTGTTAAGTATTGCTCCTGTTGCACTCATTAGTAGCTGCTGCTGCCACTGCCAGATATGGCACCAGAATTCTAATATATGATGATCCAGCTTTGACAAGGGAGAGTGCTGGAAATTTTTCAAACCACCTCAGTATTAATTTTTGTTTGGGCAAGATGCAAGTCCTAAGATACTAAGAATGCTATGAAGAAATTTGCAAAATCACTTCTGATTACCTGAAAATAGGGTGTAAGAGTTAAATGTTTGTATTGGCTTTGAAATATTGGTCCAAACTAATCAAGAGCCAGCACAGCTCAAGGGGATAGAGGGCAAAAATGCCCTCCTTGAACTACTAGCATTTTCAGCTTTTGAGGGGGCCGAAACAGTCCATAAGAGACATTTGAGAGCCTTGGAACAGCCTTTGTCTGGCTGCCCTATGAGTCAGTGTCACTGAAGTGGTAAGTATCAAGGCTGTGTCCCCAAAACATACCCCTTACACTTGATCTTGTGTGGCAGCAACACAGTGCCACTTGTGTTGGCCCTAGATATCACTGCTTGTGGGTGAGGTATATAGTCCAAGCAGGCATAAAATAAGCCTTATAGTTTCTTTAGTCCTCAACATAAAGCTACAGATTTCTGCAGAGGAAAAACAGCCATTTAGAATTTCATTACTTATGATTTGAACTCCCTCTTTTAAGAAAATGAAAGTAAGGCTTTAATTATTTAAAACAAGCGGGGGAATCAAAGGAGCAGGAAATTTACTACCACGATCTTCGACAAACCTCCAAGTGGCTCTGAAAAACTTAAGTGTAAATTCTCTTACTACAGAACAATTTATATAATGCATTGCATACTGGAAAACATCAGACCAGCACGTAGTTTGCAAAAATCAAGTGCTCAAAGATTATAAAATGTCAAAAATTAGGTTACTTTGTGTACTGTAAATTCTGCCCTATTTTTCATAGGCATTATGATCCACTATTTATTGAATGATCATATACTGTTTTTCCCCCCCTCTGTGTTCCCTACCTGATTTTGAGCATAGGATGGACAGGGTTCAGCGAATGAGGCATCTGTTCAGTCTTTTTATACTCCTCATTCAGTTAGTGTTCCTCCCTCCCTTATTTACCAGATACCCAGCAATAGCCTACAATGAATACAGAATTATTTATGTCCTTATTTTCTTTTTAGGGCACTTATCACCTTATTATGCAAGTGCCTCATAAACATTGAGTTTTTCTATACTGCAAAATAAAACCTAATCATTTTACAGATACAGAAACTGAGGCTTGGGCTACACTCCCTTTGACTAATGTTGTCGTATCACAGCATCCATCAACATAGCCTTACTACTCTCAGGGAGGTGGTTTAATTGAATTGACCAGAGAGCCCTTCTGTGATTAATTGAGCAGGTCATGGAGACCCACTGCATCAATCCCCAAGTAACCAGCAGTGCAATCATACTCGGACATAGAGATTTGCTTGAAGTCACACAGTGAATCCATGGCAAATCTGATTCCCATCCCTATCCTGTCCATACATATAAATGAATTTTTCTATAGTGCAAGATGGAAGACATTCATTTTGCAGATAAGTGAACTGAATCATAGAGAATTGTCTGAGGTCACACAGAGAATCAGTAGCAAACTTAGTATTGGAACACAATAGGTTGATTCCCAATCCTGTCATGTCCTCATTCTTTCAGATCATGCAGCCTTATTGCCAGAGCTGCTGACTGTCCACAACGTCCATTAACTTCAGTTGCAGGTGTGAGGACTCCACATGTCTGCATATCTGGTCCTAGTTATCTCAAATTGAGCAGAGCGTAAATGAGGAACACACAATGAGTAGCCACCTAACAAAGTGGGAGTTTAGGTTATTTTGTTCAGCATTGTATTGAAAGACTGTGACGGAAGCAGGGATAGAATTGAATTCTCCTGTCTGCCATTCACCTGCCGTAACCACAAGATCATCCTTTCTCGTCCTGCAGTCTAATGCCTGTTTTCTGCACACCGTCAAACTGCTAGAACAAATGAAGCAGAGGCTCTTACAAGTAGTCTAATCCATTAAATGACTATGATTCATTCTTGTTCACTGAATGAAGCAGGAGTTCTCAGAAGAACGTACTTTAGTTACCTATTAAAATGCAGGTGCACGAAGGGGCAGAATTAAGGCTACCCAAGTAACCCAAATGGCACGTTTCCTTATTTTCTGATGCTCAATTTAGTGATCCAAGTCAGTGGTTCCCAGAATTTTCTCTGCCGTGGCACACCTTGCTGCCTTTAATTAATTTGGGGCCCACCAACTTATAGTATCCAGATGAACTCATGAATATTCATGAGCTAATCAGCCAATCCAGAGCTCTTTGAGTAGTTTTTTGAAAAATTTTGTGGCACAGCTGCTCGGACCTGACAGCACAACTGTGTCCCATGACACACTGGGTGGGAAACACTGATCTAAGTAATGTTCTTCTAGTGGCTTTCTCTTTTTTGATATGGCATTCCCTAGTCTTTTTAAAAAAATAAAATAAAATTTATTTTTATGTCCCAGTGTATCATCCCCGCCATCATGGATCACCAGGTGTGGGGTTTGAACCCTGAACCTTCAGCTATGCCACACAGCTTGAGCTACAAGACTGACTATTGAGTTTAGGGAATTATCTCTTGGGATGGACAGGGTTGATAGGGCCAAATCTGGCTCAGCTTATGCACGTTCTCCCTCTCTCATGTTCCCATCTCAGTCCAAGAAAGGAAAGGGGAGCCAGGCCCAGATTGCGCTCTTTCCACCTCCATCACATTCCCCACCCAGTCTTCTTGAAGAGCATATCCATTCCTGGGATTCCCAGTGTTGTGCATTGCTGGTGCTGATTTGGCAGTGATGTGGGCCAGCCTTCAATTAGAACGTTCACGTTCAAGTCACTATTTTGGCGTTCTGCAGCAAACTTCATAAAGAGAAATTGCAGTCTGTTTACCACAGCCAAACTTGAACAGAATTTTGTGGGTCAAAGAAAAAGTACTTTTCTAACATTAGGATTTTCTCCCTGCTGAATTTCAAAGGCTTAGGAGATATTAGACCATCTCAAAGAAAGGCATAAGTATCTTTTAATGGGAAGTTTTGGAGGGGTAGCTGTGTTAGTCTGTGTACAGCAAAAATGGTGAGCGTCTTGTGGCACTTTAAAAACTAGCAAATTTCTTCAGGCATAAGCTTTTGTGGGCTCCAACCCAGATGCCTCTGATGAAGTGGGTTGGAACCTATGAAAGCTTATGCCCAAAGAAATTTGTTAGTTTTTAAGGTGCCACAGGACTCTTGTTGTTCTTAATGGGAAGTGTTAGGCAACCTAAATATAAGGGTTATTACTCTGAGGCAAAGTTCTTATTACCATGCAACTTTCTAAGAATCTGGGACACAATATTCTATATGTAACTATTTAGTAAGCTTCGTGTCAGTAGATCTGAGTTCAATTATAGTGTGGTTTCTTTTCATTCTTTTGTTCTATTTAATTTATTTATTTTTGAAGTAGCATAATAACCCAGTCTTTTTCTGATCTTGGTTTAGGCTATGGAGTTACTAGTAGAGAAGGCGATCAGCAGTGCTTCTGGACCACAAAGCCCTGGGGATGCACTGAGAAGAGTTTTTGAGTGTATATCTTCAGGAATTATCCTTAAAGGCAAGTTGCACTTGTTTGCTGAAAATAACCTAGACAAATCTAAAGTTTGTAACCTCACTTAAAATATATACAGTAGTAGTGATAACTAGCCGTGTTGTTGTAGGTGGTCCTGGTCTTTTGGATCCTTGTGAAAAAGATCCTTTTGATACACTTGCTTTAATGACAGACCAGCAACGAGAGGATATCACTTCAAGTGCACAGGTAATGAAAATTACAGTAAAATAGCTAAATTTGGTGCTAGTGTTATGCTGAAATATTGAAGATCTGTCTCCTTCAGTTGTAAAATGTGGATTTTTTTTGAAGTTGTATAACAAAAAATTTGAGTAAATTTATAGATGTGTGCTCGCTTTAAGGGCAGACTACTCAGATGTTCTTGCATAATACCCAGTGACCCTACTAGAAATGGGCAGTAAAAATGTTTTTCTGTTCCTGACACTGAGGATGCATATACTGGAGATTGAACTAGCTGCTAAATTAGTCTTTCCAATGATTTTATGCCAGCCAAGGGTTCCCTTATGTGAGAGAAGTATTTTAACTGCATCTTTAGTGTAGTTTTAAGTCAGCTTTGTAGAACAAAGGGCAGTTTATCGTAGGCATAAGCAGTTGCTACTGCCCACATTAGGAAGAGGATTACTGCAGTTCTGTCCTTTTACACATGTAAAAATATTCAGTGTTGTCTATCTTATCAGTCTAAATAACTGCATTTTAAAAGTTAATTCTATTGGAATGAAAAGTATTATTGTAGATTAAATTTACATAAGCTTTTGACTTTTTAAATGTGACTTATGAAACTGCCTCCACTGTCATATTTAGGTTTAACATTTTGTTTCTGATGGAAGATTTTTGTTTTGTTCTTCCCCCTCCTCCCTTTACCAGTTTGCACTGAGACTTCTTGCATTCCGTCAAATACACAAAGTTCTAGGAATGGATCCGTTGCCACAGATGAACCAACGTTTCAACATTCATAACAATCGTAAAAGGAGAAGAGACAGTGATGGGGTCGATGGATTTGAAGCAGAGGGGAAAAAAGACAAAAAAGATTATGATAACTTTTAAAAAGGTCTGTCATCAGTGTTAAGACAGGAGGTAATTATAGGAGTCCATTTGTTGCCTGACTCTTTTTTATTCATAATAATGTCTGTTTTAAAACATCCAGAAAAACAGGTAGAAGATTAATTTTGCAGAAGGACAGCTTAACTCTTCTGCGAAGTTTTCAACTTTTAATGGATGTGCAGTATCAGACAAATTATGGATGTAAAGACACCACAAATGGAAATTTTGCTCTGATTTAAAAAAAAAAAAAAGCTTATTTTTCCCTCATTATTTTATTTAGACATAGGTTGCTAATTGTAGTAACTTCCCTATTTTTGTCCTTTTTATTAACTAGTGCATTGTCTTAAATCCTGACTGTATTTAATGCAGCATTTGTGCTTCAGTAGCTCTGAGTATTTTCATATTTTATTTAGACATTTTTGTTTTGCCTTGACACTAGTTGTATAAGTTACTCTGTGTTAGAGATGGTATATCGTTTCCCTCCCCCTTAATATTTTCAACAGAGCTTTCTTTTTGTAAAGTGAGACTGCAGGATTGTTTTTTTTCTAAATGTGAAGGGTTACAACACATACTTATCCTGCCATTTGAGTGCTCAGAATTAAATGTTTCTGCCAATCTTGTGGCATTTGTCTCCTTAGTGTGATATAACGGTGTAATTAAGACAGATTTGTGTTTAATCTAATCAAGTTTGCTGTTAGTTGTGCATTAGCAGTATAAAAGCTAATATATACAGTATGGTCTTGCAACAGTTTTAAAACAGCTGCTTAATCAAAAATGCATGACATTTTTGTTTTTAATAGAAGGGCTTTTAAAACTATTATTTTAGGTTTAATGCGTAGGTCTTTGTATGATTGACTTTGTGACATAGCAAGGCCAAAAAAAAAATAACTTTCTGCATTTTTTTTTTTCCCCCCTCTTAAGATGCTAGTGAAAGAAGGCATTTTCCAATTTGGACAAAGTTGGCAATTGTTGTCAAACAACTTTGTCAGTGTGATATTAATGCCATTTAACTAGCTCTTAAAATAGATGTTTGCCATATCAGTGCCTGTGAGGTATCTCCTAGTAGCTATTCCTATATAGCTATTTTTCTGTGATTTTCAGTAACTTGAAAATTAAAACTAAAAGTGAATAAAAATTGCTGACAAAGTGAAGGCTATCAAAGAAAAAAAAAAAAACCCAGAAAATTATTTGGTGTGGCCATAGTGTATGCTTATGTCGTCTTCAAAAAGCTAAATATAGCAGTGGTGTAAGTAAAATTACATCATACTGTTGATGTATGCTCTGGTACGCAGGTGTGATTTGTTGTCACAGCACTACAGTGGGATACGCAACAGTGGAATACGTAAATAAAAACTAAAGTTTATTAAATGACTTTAAAATTCATTATACACTGGAAACTGAAGTTTCACTCCTTTCTGCTTGATGTACACTATGCTTAGCTGAAGACTTAAAAACTGTGGGATTAATATTGACTATAAGAACATTCCTATAACTATTTTACGGAAGACTGTAGGAAAATGTTAATATTGCAAAGAACACTGGTTTCCTTGATTTAAAATTATTTTAAAATGTTTTGTTCCAGTTCATCAAGTTAAATTCATTTTTGACCTTTTTAAGTGATTGATTTTTTTTTTTTTTTTGCTTGTCCCTCAAAAAAATACTGGTGAAATTCAAGAAACATTTTAACACAAAAGGCCTGTGAAATGTAAATACAATATTAATATAAGAGAGGGAGTCTTGTGTAAGTTTAAATATACTGTAGCCTATGAGGCTCAAACACTGCAATTTAAAAAATACAAAGACATCAGTAGTCAGCAAACAAAATAATGGAAGGATTTCCCAGTACAGAAGAGGATTCCTTAAAATAATTTTGATATGGGAAATAAAAGCAATTAGCACGTGCTCAAATTATTTTGAACAAAAGGGGATATCACTAACTTACTTTGTGCTACCTTTGAACTCAGTTTAGCAATGTGCAGAAGATCTGCCTTTAAAAAGGAACATATTTTGCTGCCATGGTGTCCAGTTAGTTACCATTGCCACTTACTGTTTTGGAAATTGCATCATGGCATAGATTTCAGCTGCTATTCATCTGGCCATTTTAACTCCATAACAGTATGCTACCTAAATAAGACATGCTGTCAGTTCAGTCATGTGACCCCATTCTTTAAGATGAAAAGGTCAAAGATTAAGTTGTTTTTGGATTTCCTCCTTTTTTGTTTTCACTGACTTATACCTCTTAACCAGTTTCTGGATGTTTGAAATACTGTATACTTGAAGTGATTCCCCATTAAACATTGAAGCTGTGACCATGATTTCCGATCTGTGTAGTATAGAGTGGATTTGCAGTTGTTTCCGTTTTTCCTATCGATCATGAATTCACTTAACTAGACAATTACTGGCTTGTGCAAAATTAAAAAGGGGAAAAAATCCAGCTATTTGAATTTTTAAACTTTTTTAAACAAGATGTAGAATAATTCTTCATTCATACTGTTAAATCTGCTAAATCTTTTTTACATGCATGCATTTACAAAAAACACCTAAAACTTATTTGGAAACGTACAGATAATACATAAACTCCGCATTTGAATATCCAGTGTAGTAATCATTGTTAAACCGAATAAATAATATTGGTAATATTTTGCATCCCTACTCAACAAACACTTACCTTCAATTAGTATACCTGTGGGTGGTCTACTCCAGTAGCACATGCACCCTTGTGCCTTTGATAAGAGGCTTTATATCAGCTCAACAAAACCCAGGCGCCAGGGTGCCATGGTGACTGGGGTTTGTAACCTGGCTTCTCACAGTGGAATTGCAGTGCAGGAGTGCCCTCTGGTGACAAAGATTTAAAACTTCTGGTGCCGACCTGGGAGCCAGTTTTGTTGAGCCCTGTTTTATATTTTAGTGCCCATTTGACCTATGCATATGTTCCTTGTTTCCTGTTGCCTCTTAACAAAGATATAAAGGACTGTGCATATAAACCATCCTCAGATCTTTCTGTACCACCTTCAGCCTGAGACAAAGTGTAGGTCATGCCTGTTCTCTTCAACTTACCTGTTCAGTAGTTGTTTGGAATGTTTTTTTCTCCTACTGTTTTTATTTTGTCTTATTATTCCTTCATGGGGAAAACTCTGGACTTGTTCTGATGAATGGCAGGATTCCTGGGTTCTAAGGGGTGTCTTTCTTGCCAGTGGGCTAGTCTAGTAAGTGATAGGCATCCTCACTGATCTCTTATCCCTCTGTTTCCAGAAAGCTTTGTGTAAGTAAGCTTTGTTCATCTTTTAAGGCCAGATCTCAAAAGAACAGAAGGATGAAATCTAGAAGTTTAAAGATGGACCAAGCATGAAGACTGGCTTTTGACCCATGTACCAAGAACCAGCATTTACCCAGGACTTACAGTACCATGAGTTTTCCATCTATCTCATGATCACACTCACTAAGCATCTCTGGAGATTCAAGTATATAAGTGTCATCCTCAACCTCTGGGTATCTGTAACTGAAAGCCTCAGGAGAGACAGCTCCTGTGATAATACCAACAGATTAGAGCACTGTTTCCCAATCAGTGTGTCACATCACACAGGTGTGCCATCAGACCTGAGCAGGTGTGCTGTGGAATCTTTGGAAAAACTACTCAGTGTGTTCTGGATTGGTTCATGAATATTCTCAAGTTTATTTGGAGACTATATGGTGGTGTGCCTCAAAATAATTCAAAGTACAAAGGTGTGCCATGTCAGAGAAAAGGTTGGGAACCACTGGTTTCGAGACCTGTACTATATAAACCTCTGACCACCAATAAAAGGAATAGGAAGACCTATTCTACTGTGAAATCTTGATCACCATCCCACAAGAAGGCTCCAGAGGCCTCAGTTCCAAAGGCAATTCTTATAAGGCTTTATGTAGCTCCAGTACTCTTAAGGTTTGTAAGAGCCATACTTTGCAGTGGGATACAGTACCAAGGACCTCTTCAGCTTTAGATAGGTGAATGCAGGCTAGAAGAGATTTTACACCAAAGAAGTCTGCATCATCTGACTCTTATCCCTTTGCTGCCTAAACTGTCATCATATACTGCATTGATTCTGATGAGGTTTGACCGTGATCTTTCTCATATTAGATGTTCGGGTTCTGTATCATCTGTATGGAACTTGGCCTCCAAAGGAAATCATTAGATTCCAGCAATATACCATCAGTACCACAGGAGTTTAGATATTCCAAAGACCTGATATTCACTGAGCCAAAATCTCTGTTTCCTATAGATACAAGTCATCTAATGATACTGCAAACTGAATGGTCATCAACTCTACATTTGTCATTGAGGTAATCTTATTCTTACCAACTTCAACAACACAGGGTGAACAGTTACCACCTCCCCTGAAACATGTTGAGGAGTGCTCCTCTTGCTCCTCTGACTCAGAAAACTTCAGTATAGGGTTCTTCTGTATATTTTAGGGACCATAAGTTGCCCACATGTATTGATAGTATGGAGAACAACAGACCTCAGCTTCCATTCCTTTGGTATGACAGCAGATGCTCCTACTGTGCCATAATGGCCTTATTGGTAAATGGCCCAAGGATCCCAACAATTTAGGTCAGCATCTATCCACCTGGAGCATAGATAGATCATTCTCCTCAACCTCTTCTTCTTCCTTTCCAACTGGGGAAGGAGACTTTAGGTGCAGGAGGCAAGCGCTGATAGGTGATATTAATATTTTATCATAACCTGATTAATCTGTCATGGCTTCATCACCTCTGTGGCAGATAACTATTACTTAGAGTAGCGTCTGCATTCCCGCACAGCTGTTTGGAGAACTTTGGTGGTAGCCATGTCCATTGGGCCCACGCATGCGCTGTCTCCCCTCTTGCTGTGCCACAAGGCTAGCCAGCCTTCATGAGCTAACTATCCTCAGTTCCTTCTCAACCACCCATGGCAAGAGATGGAGACTACTGTCTGTTAAGAGATTAACTTTCCTTTTCAACTGCTAATTTGTGGGTATTTTTAGTCTCTAGTCTTCTTTGATTATTATTTGGCCATGCTGAAAAAGAAAATACTTTATTCTTGGGTCTACTGCAGTGTGGAGGAAGGACATGCCTTCCACTCCCAAAACAAGGGTATGTCCAGCTCTCCATGGTTCAAGAAAAGTGTAGTGCGTGGAGCAAGGTGATCCTGGTTGTGGACAAGCATTCCCAGTACATACTGTCTCAGCAAGATCTGCAACCAACAGTGTTTCCTTTGCCAAAGATCTGACTGAGATCCTGCAAGGAGAGAGAATGCTGCCAGAAGATCATCTTCCTGGAGGTGGCTTTCCAAACACAGCACTCTAGCACAGTGGTTTTCATACTTAAGGTTGGCACCTGATACTGGGTTGCAGACCCTCAGGCAGTGGGCCATGGCACCTCCTGCTGCTGCTGCCAAAAGACTGGAATACATTGCTTAAAGATGTAATTGCTGGGTCACAGGCATAAATGTGTTTTTTTTCCAACTGGGTCCCAAGGAAGAAAGTTTGAAAACCACTGCTCTAACAGGCATGAATTTTCCCATCAACCTTCAACTTCAAAGGGTAGCAAGTCGAAGATATGGTCATGGTCACTTCTCGTAAGCGAAGAAGGAGAATGAGAAGTCCCCTTAGGAAGCCCAGGGATAACTGAAGGCAATCTCCATCTCACTTAATGTCCTTGGGACTTGAGCCACCACAATTATTCAGCAATCTCAGTCACAAGGACTGTCAATGTCTGGTACTGCTGCTAGGACCCTGGATCTTTTTGGCACAAGCTCCAAAGCTGCAGTGAACAGAGACAAGTGATGTGCACTAATACGATCCTGGTACATGAGCTAGTTTTGGTACTATCAGCAACCTCAGCCCACATGGCACTGCAGATATTTTACAGCTGAGGTCCTTTATCGCCCCTGACACCAGACTTTCCATACCAGCAGAATCCCATCGTACTGACAACCTGGTGGTGGTAGAAGATCCTGATTTTGTACTGAGAACCATAGAACCAAGCCACAGCTGACCATGGGATATTTTCCCACAGTCATGACATCAAAGGGGCATGATAAGTGAGGGATCAGACAGTAAAACAGATGAGGCTTCCAGCTACTCCTTCCAGGCTCCATGCAGGACTAATATCAACAGAGGATGTACCACCCTTTGCCATCCTGGTACTGTCATACATGGGCACCTCCATCAGGCTCTGCCACATTAGTGGGACCCTTGAGTTGTTCCCCATCATCCTGCCTCTGGAATACGAATTGCTTGAGAACTTCACAGACGTGGCCCCTCTGCAGTTTTGCAGCCTTCAGAACTTCAAAAGGGAGGCGCAAGGAGAGACAGAAGAAGGAATCATACTCAAGGCCATATTCTACTTACCTCTGGTGAAAATCATGCCATCAACACCATGACTTCCATGGATTTCAGGAGCTGGCAAAAAGAGAGACCTCCCGTGTATCATAGAAGAAGGTTAAAGATATGCATCATCAGGAAATCAACATCGTCCATACGTCAGCCACCTTCAGAATCATGTATGTTTATCTCTTTGGCACTAGATCAGCCCACTCTTTGGCACTAGGCTGCCCTAAAACCTCTTACCTTTCAGGTGTTTTTCCACTCTTATGAGTTTCTACCTTACTTCTTGCCAATTTCTGTAAGGTCAACGTGACCATTTATCTAGCTGAGGCTTAGTGTTTGACTTCTTTCTCCTACGCCACCTTTGTACAGTAGTTCCTTGCCAATGACTTATCCATCATAGGATAAGGTGCACATTTAAATGACCTTACAGTACAAATCAGATGGTCATCTGCAGAGAGATCTCTACATATCAACCTCGAATTGAAAGCAGTGAAGAATGCCTGCATGCATTTCCTCGCACTGATAACAGGATCACATATAAAGATCTTCAAGGAAAACATAGCCTGTAGATACTGTATCGACTGTGAGGGAGGAGCCAGATCACTCTCCCTGTGTTTAGAGGTGATGAAACTGTGGAACCGGTGCATCACCCACAACATTACCCTGTCAGTGGCTTACCTCCTGAACACAAAACTTAACAGTGCTGCAAATGAAGCTGCAAATTCCTACATGGTCACAAGTGGGAAACACATGCAGCAATACTTCCCAATGTATTTGTGCAATTGATAACGCCATCCACAGCCCTATTTGCTGCTTACCAGAACACAACGTGCCTGTGGTACTGTTCCAGGGCCATGATAAGTCATCAGCCCCTGGGTGATGCTTTTCTCCTCCTCTGAAACAATGACCACCTTTTATGCCTTACCTCCATTTCCTCTCCTACTAAAGGTCCAATTTAAGACAGAGGGACAGAGCTCCATGTATTTATCGTTGCTCCCATGTGGATCACTACCTTACCTGATTCAGCTCTCAGTTTGTCCATCAGTCTCCCTTCTGGTCATGCAGCATCTTCTTTTTCAGGAAGAGGGATGCACCCATGCATCCCAGCCTGGGGATCCTTCCTCTCAAAAGTTTGACTACTACATGGTTCGAGGCACTAGAAAACTCAGGCTGAAAGGAAGTAAAGGGCATCCTACTAGAGAGCAGAAAGCCCACTACGCAATGCACTTTCCTTAAAAAAAATTTTCAGGTTCCAGACTTGTTGCATATCCCAACAAATCTTTCCAGTTCAGCAACTCTTCTGCATATTCTGGAATATGCCCTGACTCTTAAAAAATCAGGGTTATCCATGAGTTCCTTCAAGGTTCACCTAGCAGCTATTACAACATTTCACCAACCCCTAGAGGGATAGTCAGTTGTATCATACCCAACCTCTAAAAGGTTCTTGAAAGGAGTAACAACTCTCTCTTCTCTCAGCCTTGACTTCCTACCCCCTTGTGGAACTTAGAACTAGGGCTGAAGGGGTAATGAGGCCCCCTTTTTGAGCCTTTTGACTGCTGCTGGCTGCCAAACTTATTGATGAAAATGACCTTTCTGATCTCAGTTACCTTGGCTAGAAGAATGGCGGAAATAGCAGGCCTGATGGCACATTCTACATACAGTATTCTTCCTAGATACATTGAGATCACTTCCAAAGTTCATTCCTAAAGGGACCTCATTGTTTCACATGACTGAGTTTTCATCTTCCAGCTTTCTACCCTAAGTCTCATCATAGAGTCCATCCCATATGCTTTAGATATCAGGAGAACCCTGGTGTTCTACCTCAACAGGAGAAGGGCCTTTGGGAAGTCCCCTCAAGCATCATTCCCAACCTTTTCCTTTATGTGGACCACTATATCTTCACTGAAAGCTTTTGTGGACCACTATGTAAGCAAGACAATTTAAACATTCTTTTTAACATAGCCTATGACTGACAAAACCAAACTTGTTTGTCAAGGAGTATTTAAAACATAGCTATTCTAATAATTTATCATGCTCACTCACAAACATATTTCATTCATCATGGTACATTTACCTATGGTAATTTATCCTTCCCCTCCCCACGGACCACCTGCAGGACCCTCATGGACCACCAGTGGTTCACAGACCATAGGTTGTGAACCACTGCCCTTGAGCATTCCTGTCCATTGTGGAAAGATCTCAGGGCTAAGTGATATCAGCCCAAAGATGCCAGTTGGGGCTTGAATTGCATCAGACAGTGCTACCAGATTTGTAACAAGATCCCTCCAGACTTGATCCATACACATTCCACAAGACTGGTCTCATCTGTCACCTTCATTAAGGATGTCCCCATCTCAGATCTGCAGAGTGGTGACACATCAGTTCACACATTCACAGAACATTGAAATCATCAGGGACTCTATCTCTGGTGCCATCTTTGGCTCCACAGTGGTATCATTGGTGACTAGTCTGACTTACAGGTCCCAACTCTTCAAAAGTGGTATTGCTCAATAGTTACCTACAGTACACTCCTCAGAGAAGAAATACCATATGCAGTAATGAAGTTTTTTTTTTTGAGGGGCATCCCCCTTATGAGATGTGTCCCGCCCTCCTTTGCCTCTCCTTTGGGGCTCTCATTATGACTCTCTGGGAAAGAAAGAACTGAGGACAGTTAGCCTTCATGTGTTGGCTAGTCTTGTGGAGCAGCACGAAAGGAGACATTTTATGTGTGAGCCCAACAGACATTGCTACCAGAATTCTGTAATCAGCAGTACAGGGATGTGGACACATCTGCAGTGGGGCACCCTTTGGGTCACACATCTTGAACAAACATTACTGCACAAGGTGAGTGTGGTGTTCCCCTCCTACAATCTGAACTGGTGTGCAACTGTACTACTCCAGTTCTCCACTTCTGGGCCCTGACTTACCACACATTGCTCTCTGAACTTCCACTCCTGGGTCAGTTCATGCCCAGGTTCTTGCATGTAATCAGTCTTTCACCCAATGGAAGAGTGCTCTCACTAGCCACTCATGGGATAGACCTCTGCAGACACCCTCAATCTCAAATGCAACCCTAAGAACTATCCGTACTCCCCACTGTACTCTGCAAGCTCATTTACAATGTCCAAAGGGATAGCCGTGTTAGTCTAGTTCAGCAAAAAAAACCAAGGAGTCGTGTGGCACTTTAAAACTAACAGATATCATTTACAATGGTCTGGTAATCAATATTCCCTCTTGGGGCCTAAGGCAGCTGTGCAACTTATGTTGCTCGCTGTGCATGCTTCCCACCCGCCCCCCAAACACCCCCAGCCAGCCTGACCCTGTCTTCCCTTCAATCTTCCACCCCCTTACCTGGCTGCCGCAGGGGCACACTTCAGCCAGAGGAAGCTCTTATGGTGCATGCGCAGAGGTTCTGCACATGCTCACTGAGAGCTTACACTGAGCGGGAGTTTTAAAAACTCCCTGGCTTGGAGCAACTCTCAGCTGGCCACAAGACTCTCTGTCTTCTGGCCGAGCAGGGATTGCAGCTGCCGGCTGTGTGTGGCCAGCAGCGTTCCCTGCGCCAGGCAGCTTATGGTGAACGTTGCTGTCAATGTACCATAGAAATTAAGATGCATTAGCTTTTAGCATGAATGAGGCCTCTACACCCAATCTCCTTCCACATTGGACTGCTTTAGATAAAACATGTAAGTTTGAGTACAGTAAGGTTTTAAGTAACTAAGTCAAAATATTATAAAATCAAATGATTAGTCAGTCAAGGAGTTAGCCCCAATCAAATAAAAGAATACCCTTTTTCTAATCTAAGATTGCAGTGCAGATGAGCAGGGCAACTTGCCTGTGGTACACTGGATGGGGGGGGTGCAGCTTTCAGTCTCCACACAACACATTCCATGCTGTGCCATGACACAGCAGTTGAGAACCACTGGTGTAGAGGCTGGCGTTCATGGAGTGATCCCTAGACAAAGGTCTTTTCCCTGGCCCCCACCCCTCAGAGTCAGGGGATTGTCTGTGTTTCTCCAGGGCTGTGATCTTTCTCTCTTGAGTCAATGTGCATAGACTAGTCCAGTGGTTCCCAACTTTTTTGGCTCAAGGGCCATAGATAACATTTTTAGAGCCTTGAAGGGTCACTAGCCTCTTTCGGCAGGCTGACTCCACCCCCCACTTCCCCAGAAAGGCAGTTTGTCTCCTTCCTCACTGATTTCCCATCTTCCTCACTGCAGCAGAGAAACTGCACACATTCTGCAGCTCTGTGCACTTTATCTGGGTCCCAAGGCAGTAGCTCCCTTCTGCAGCCAGGGGAATGGAAGATCAGTGCTTCGTCTCCCCTCCCTCTGGCTTCAGCAAAGACTGTAGCACCTATGGACCTAGGCAGAGCACTTTGCAGTGCTGCTCTCTGCTACAGCCAGGGGGATGGGAGCACTAATCTCTGTCTCTTTGGCTGCAGCAAGGAACCTGGATGGGTCTTCTAGCCCTATGGATATGTGCTTTACCTGGGTCTTTAGGCAGTGACTCCATTCTGCAGCCAGCAGGAGGAGAGCCAAGGACTGCTTTTGGTCCCCAAAACATCCCTCTGTGGGGCATGAAATCACAGCTCTGTAGTTCAAGTGAGATCATGATATATTAAAGTTTACACATCTGTACACATGTATGTTCCAGGAAATATTCCACCATAGCTGTAATGCTCTATGCCATGAATGTTTCAGAAACACTGTACACAGCATACTTTGCATCAGGCAATACACAGTTACAATTCAGGTAAATGGCTGGTGCAAGGACAGCTTCTTCATATCAACTGTCTACACTTAAGAGCAGTCAGAAATGCTTGTCTTCACTTTCTCCCTGTAATCAGAGCCAAGTCAGTCAAGGTAATGACTAAGGTTAAAATTTTGGTATTGGTATTTTTAATAAAAGTGAGGGACAGATTACAGACAATAAAAAGAAATTTCATGAAAGCCTGCAACCTTTCCCTGACTTTTACTAAAATAATCTGGGGGAGGAGGGACAAACGAAGCTATCAGGTCTTGGAGGAGCTCCTATCCTGGTGCTGCATCAGCAGCAGCTACAGAGCTAACCTTTGCTGCTCTAGTTTGAGGGAGGCAAGCTAATCCTGACTGCAGCTCCAGCAGATGGAGGCTGGCTTTGTGGAAGCTGTTTGACAGCCCTGGTGCTGATAGCTACTCTAGCCCCGTCCCAGAACAAGTCATGGAATCACAGAATCTGTGACCTCTGTGACAGAATGTCTGGGTGGTCTGCATGGATTATATCAGTTTGCAGAGAGATGCACAGTGCTAGTCTCTGCATTGAAACAATAAAATTCTGGAATTGGAGCATAGTCAGCCAGATGGTCATTGTTGCATGGAGCTGGTATCAGTAGTTAGTGGAAATTTACCAGTGAGACACAGTGACATGCATTTGCAGATTAATAGTGCATTTTAGTGAAAACAAGCTCATTATAGCTAATACAATGCTATACTTGCAAAATTGATACGAGACAAGTACTCAACCAAAAGGCTGTGCACACGTGTGTTCTTCAGGAATCTTCATCAGATAGTTCGTTTGGCAAAATTCCTGCTAGATTCAGATGGCAGAACACACACGTAATAGGTCAAGTGCACTGTTGTTGTAGCCCATGTGTACACAACCACTGTGGCTGGTGCGTAGCAGCTGACAGTTCATAGCTGTTATGGATATTTCATGTTCTTTTCCAATGTTCTTCAACACATCCATGTCAATCTTTAATTATTTACTATTATTTACATCATTCATACTACCAAAACTATCGATAAGTGCAAATAAAGTATAATAATCCTTTGCAGGCCACCACTGTTTGGCTATGATATTACCCAAGGGGATGTGACTTAAGGTTGCATTTCCTAAATGGTGTTTCTTTTTAATGTAGGTAGCTGGCTTGTAAGTATGTAAGAAGTCAATAATTAAAAGCCTGCCAGCATACAGGCTGCAGACTGTGGTCAGTGCTGCAGGACAGAACCAGGGCCGTGGCCTGTAGTTCTCTGCTTAGTGGCCATCTTAATGGCAGATGTACCACAGGTTTGCACTGCAGACTTCTGCTTCATGCACCTATGCTGGGTCTGAGCAATAGGCATCTTCTCATCAGCAGAATGTATCCTCAAGTGTCACAGCTCACCTTCTTACTTCCATGGAAGACTACTGCAACAGACATGCTTCTATAAATCATGAATAGGAGCTGGATCCTCAGGTTCTCAACAGACTATTCTTAGCTTGGGGATTCTTAGAGTTTGCTCGTGTTGCTGGAGTAGCCAGTAAGAAGTGTGGCAAATTCTGTTCCATGGGAGATCTAGCTCCTCAATTTTGTGGAGGTAACTTTTCTCAGTTCATGGATAGTGGGCCTTCTTTATGCTTATTCACCAACACTGTTGTTTCAAAAGGTTCTTAGGAAACTCAAGCAAGATGGATCCAGAGTAATTTTGATTGTTCTAACTTGACCGAGAAATGGTATCTTTACCTCAATCGGTTTGGCTCCTGCCACAACTGCTGCTTCTGATCTGCTCCCGAATGATGCTTCAGGAGTCTAGATTTTCTACGGTTCCAAGCATGGCTTCTTGGTGGTTCTCAGGCTAGAGACTTCCTGTTCATCAGAAATAGTAGAAAGAAATCTATAAGATGATACTTATCTTCATAAGTAAGAACGTCATCCTCTTTGCCTATGTCTACACTAGGAAAAGTTAGTTCAAATTTGTTAGTTTGAACTAAGTTCAAGTTTAGTTCCAACTAAATTTGAACTTATTAGTTAAAATTAACAAAGTGGACTAATTTAACTTAACGTTAAATCAAATTAGTCCACTTTTGTTAATTTGAACTAACTGCCCTTAATTTGAATTTATGAAATTTGAAGTAATGGTTAATCCTAGTCTACACCATCCATAGTTCAAACTAAGGATTAAACTATGGGCTTAGTTGGAAGCGACCAGCCGGTCTTATTAATTCAAACTAAGCTTTCATTAGTTCAAATTAAGGAATTCCTTAATTTGAACTAATGAAAGGCTAGTGTAGACAGGGACTAAGTTAGTTTGAATTAAGCCTCCTTGATTTGAACTAACTTGCAAGTGTAGACATACCCTGTGATGTAATCATTGACTGGTTTTGCTTGCCTGTTCTTTTCTTTCCACAGTCTTGCATTACCTGATGGAATTGAAAAGATTGGGATTTTCTGTGAGTTCTGTTAGAGTTCACTTAGCCCGGATTACACCTTTTCACTCCCTAGCAGTTTTCATTCTTTGCCCAGTTTACCCGCTTAGTTTGGGGCCTGAGGCTGTAGCACGTAAAGCCCCTTTATTAATCCAGCCCTGCACTTCTGCTGGAATGTGGTGGTCATGTATCACAACTTAAGATCGGAGAAGAAAATGGTGGATGATGAGTTCATTCAGTATTCAATAGATGAAGAGAAAGAAGTCAGGTACTGATGAATTTGATGAGAAGATACATATAAATAAAGCAGTTGAAACTGATGAAGCAAAATAAGATAATTAAATATAAGATGCTTGAAGAGTTGGTTTCCTGCCTACCTAGCATCAATATATTTAAGTTATTTTTATAGTTGCTATGTTTTTTTCTCTTCAGTTTAATTCTTTTTATAATGATTTACTCTTGAGTATTGTTCAACATTTAAATGCTAACAACATTGCTAAAAAATTTTTTTTTAGAACTTTCATTTCATTGTGTTTCACATTAGTCTGACTTAAATTAACTCATTTAAATAACTTATTAAAAAAAACAAGTCCTGTGGCACTTCTAAAGACTAACAAATTTATTTATCACATGAGCTTTCGTGGGAAAAAGGATTTTACATACCTTGCGTATGTCCAGTCAACTGCCACTGAAAAGTGCTGCAAATATAGTCTAGGGCAAAGCCAGTAACAACTCTGAAGCCCTGGACCACAATAGCAGTGTTACCCTACCAGCCTATCTTGCCACCCAGACAAACTGAACTGTGTGATAAAAGGTTGTTAGAATAAAAATATTAATATAAAAAACACATGAGGTTTCTCCCAGCTGCAAGAGATCAGTCACTTACCCCAGATCAGTTGACACTCCAGATCTTATATCTAAGATAGTTTGTGGGGAACAGTAGACACACTGGAGGGCAGGGACAGGATTCAGGGAGACCTAGACAAATTGGAGCAGTGGGCCAATAGAAATCTCATGAGGTTCAACCAGGACAAGTGCAAAGTCCTGCACTTGGGATGGAAAAACCCCATGCACTGCTACAGGCTGGTGAGCGATCAGCTAAGTAGCAGCACTGTAGAAAAGGACCTGGGGGTCATGGTGGATGGGAAGCTGGATGTGAGTCAACAATATGCTCTTGCTGCCAAAAAAGGCCAATGGCATATTGGGCTGTGTCAGTAGAAGTGTTGCCAGCAGATCTATTTGGCACGGGTGAGGCTGCATCAGGAATACTGTGTCCAGTTTTGGGCTCCCCACTACAAAAAGGATGTGGACAAACTAGAAGGAGTCCAGTGGAGGGCAACAAAAATGATTAAGGGGCTACAGCACAAGACATACGAAAAGAGACTGAAGGAACTAGGCTTATTTAGCCTGCAGATGAGAAGACTGATTTGATAGCAACCTTCAACTACTTGAAGGGGTACTCCAAGGAGGACGAAGCTCAGCTGTTCTCAGTAGTAACAGAGGACAGAACAAGGAACAGTGATTTCAAGTTGCAGCTGGGGAGGTCGAGGTTGAATATTAAGGAAAACTTTCTTACTAGGTGAGTGGTGAAACATTGTAATAGGATACCTAGGGAGGTGGTGGAATCTTCTTTGGAGATATTTAAAGCTTGGTTAGACAAAACTGGCTGGGATGATTTAGTGAGAAGTAGTCCTGCTTTTTTTTTTCCTTTTGCGCAGGGAGTTGGACTAGATGACCTCATGAGGTCCCTTCTAACCCTATGATTCTATAGTGCTGGCAGCCGATTCTATAGTGCTGGCAGCCAATTCTATAGTAAATGAATGATGGGTTTATTAGTTAAGAAAAGAGAATGAGAGGGATGGAAAGGTTAAAACAGGTAAAATATAATGAAAGGTGAATCAAAGTTTGTAAGACCAAAATGATAGTAGAGAAGCAGTAATGAGTAATCTGCCAGTTTTCCAATGTCTTTTTAGGACAACTTAGAATAACTCTATGGATCTTTATTCTGCAGTTGGTAGCCTCCCAGACAGTTCAGAGATCAGCACTAACAGCTGCTTCTTCAGACACAATCTGATAATTATTTGTACTTGCACAATAGCCAGTTGCTTTGAATTTAGCATGCTGCTTCATCTGCATTCAATGAATTATTTAGTCACAGGGATATACATAATGTAAATGCCTGCTATTAGATAAGTGAAAACAATACAAGTAACATCCCATTACTTTTTAATAAACCTCTAACATTTGAATGCATATTTACATGAACACAGACTTTGATCTAGATTATTTTGTTACCAGGCATGCATACTGTAAGTAAAATATAAGATAGGCAAAAACAATATCACCTTTGATCTCTATTTACTTATAAGTGAATAGGCCTGAATATATATTAATATATTTAAATCCTTTGATATTCACACACACGTGAATTGGCCTTTGCTCTGGCATGAACTAGTCTGTCAGCATCACACTTTCTCTGCTAAAAATTTGTCCTTTATTTCCAGTTAGAATTTGTCTAGTTCAGCTTCCTGTCACAAGATCTCGTGGTATCTCTGTGTGCTGGAACGAAGTCCTTTCTAGTATTAGAATTCTTCATCACATGTAGGTACTTATAGCCTGTGATCTAGTCACTTTTTAATCTCTTGGATGAGCTAACTAGATTGAGTTTGTCTTTCACTGTGAGGCATATTTTCCTGGCTTTGTATCATTCTTGCCTCTTCCTAAAACCTTTTCTGATTTTTTTTTTTTTTCAACACCTTTTTTGAAGTATGGATGTCAGGATTGGATGGAGTCTTCTAGTAATGGTCTCACTAATGCTGTGGATGGAGATAATACTCCTACATGATAGTCTCCTGCTTATATTGTCAATGATCACAGTAGTCTAGCCACAGCTGGTTATGTACCATGACCCCTAGATCCTTGTTAGAGTTAACTTGTACATGTGACCTTCATTATTTATTCCTAAATGTGTGCTTATATTTAGCTGTATTTAGCATATTGTTTGCTTGCACCCAACTTGCCAAATAACTAAGACCACTCTGTATCAGTGACCTGTCCTCTTCATTATTTATCACTCCCCCAACCTTTGCGTCCCCCAGTTGTTGCATACCAGGGATTCTCTGTGCTTCCTTCCTCCACAACAGGGTCCCTTATTCTTTCCACCATGTCAGGGGCTTTAGTCTCCTTTGTTCCTCTCAGTTCTACATCAGAGTCCCTAGTTTCTGTACTATGCCAGGGGCTCTATGTGTTTCTCCTGTCACCACGAAGGACTTTCCTTTTCCCTAGATTGGAAGAAAGGACTAGACAGATGGTTGCCCTTTCTCTTATGAGTGGAGCAGGCTTTGAGGAGGCAGAACATTACGAGGAAGGAATGACATTTTCTCTCTTCCCTTTACTTGCAGCAGGGAAAGCAATTATTTCTTTTCTGTCAGTCAGGGTGCAATCCTAGACCTTATCAGGAGAATGAGCAACCCCTCTGGAAATTTCAGCAGGGTTATTGTTATGGTGCAAGGTGTTAATGAGTGTAATCAACAGATGACACTGGGTCCATGTGTCCTCATGTTTCCTCTTAGGATAAGTCAATTGGCTGCAAAATGGGAAATGTTCTATTCTTGATGCCTAGAACATTCCTTGAAATGTTGGACTTGATCAGATGCAAGAGTTTAAAGGTTGCCACTGGACATATAGACATAAAATGAAACATAATTCAGCTAACTATAAAGCCTGGCAAGCTCAGCCAACAAATTTTGGGATCTCTCAGAGATGTCAATTTCTTCTCTCCAGTGGTATCTAGAAATGAAAATGAAAATATCTGGGATGTGTTAAGGAGGAAGCCAAAGCATCTGCCAGGCCCAATGGCAGGAATAGAAGAAAGGTACTGACTGAAAGAATTCTTCCATTGAACAGTACTTGGAGAGGGAAAACATCTGAGATTTGATAACAGAGGATATGTAATCTGCAGCCCCGGACAGACAGAGATAGCAGAGACTAGTTTACACCCTAAGCAACATCGGATATGGGAAGGATTCAGAATGGCAGATCTGGTATTTCTTAATTAATTTGCTGCTTAAAGAAGTGCAGGAAGCGTCAACTTCTGCAGGCCTGGGGGTTGCTGCTCATTTTGGGCCTATCTACGCTGCAAAAAAAAAAAAAAAAAAAACTTGACTGGTCTGCCCAGTACCCAGTTTGCAATGGCACCCCTGATGCCATGGAGCTGGGTCTACGCTCAGAAGGGATCCTGGTACCTGGACCATGGATCCACCTCACTCTCTGTGCTTCATTCTACGCCCCACCCTCACTCAGGCTCTTCCCGGTAAGGCCCTGCTGGCTTCTCTCCGCCCCTCCTCTCACTCCCTCCTCCCTATCCCTTTGTCCCTCCTCCCTATTCCTCTGGGCCACCTGCTCCTTTCCATCCTCTGGGCCCTTGCCCCCCATCCCCTCCTTCTCTACCCTAGCTCTGCTGTGCTTGTTCCCTGCCTCGCCCGAGGGACCGACCCCCTTCCTGCCCCACTGTGCTGCTGTCCTCAGCTCTTGCCTCTCTCAGGGACCAATCCCCGCTCCTATTAGGGTGCCAGGCTATCCCAATTTAGAGGAGCAGTCTTGGTATTTTAAGGCTTTGCCTATACAGGTCCCTATTATCCTCCACCTAAGTCCTGATTTTTCACATTTGCTATCTGATCACACTAGCCTTACTGTACTTTCTCTGCCTTATGCTCTTGTCCTTGCCTTGTATCTTGTTCCAAGGACCAGCCCCTCTCCACCCTGCTGTGCTTTTGTCCTCAGCTCCTGCCTCTCTTGGAGACCAATTCCTGCTCCTTGTAGGGTGACCAGCTGTCCCCATTTTATAGAGACACTCTTGATATTTTAAGATTTCATCTCATACAGGTGCCTATTATCCTCCATCCTGTCCCAATTTTTCACACATGCTATCTGGTCACCCTAGCCCTGCTGTACTCTCTTGTAAGAGCCCAAAGCCCTTGTGCTTCCTGAGTTGGCCCGAGTGGCCCCAAGACACACAGAGGCAGAGGAGGTCACACACGCATATGCTTTTATTTACCTACCAGATCTGGTGGAGCAGTTCCCTAAGGAAGCTGGCTCCCCAAGGGTAACGATAACAGGGGTTATATAGTACAGTTTTGAGGAAGGGGGTCAGATCTAAGGACTGCTGGCACAGAGCTAATTACAAACCTGGATTTTGGGTTGTTTACTTTACATGGCTTGTCACCCCATCTGGTCTAAGCATGGGCTGTTTCCTTATATGGGGTATTACTACATCTGCTGATCTATGGCCCATGCGAGTGATCTCACGGAGGGGGACAGGTGAGACGTAACCACCCTGGATCCTTGAAATGGTGTCTTAAGGCCCAAGATGGAGTTTGCAGACTTATGCCATCCCCTTCAATGCCCCCTTTCACGGGGCCTCCATATGGGAGGTCCTGTGACCCAGAGAGGGCATTACGAGGAAGGGAGCCTCCTGTTGCTCTTTGACGAGGGTGAGATATCTGAGTCTTCAGTGATGACAGGAATGGGGGCTAGTGCCCCTCCTTAATGTGCCGGCCATCTCCCAAAGGAGACCACAGCAGCACTGGAGGAGACATAAGCCACCCACCAGGGAGATTCCTATGCCCAGTAAGGAAAGGAGCAGGGTTTTGAGTCAAGCGGTGGATGGCAACCAAGACATAAGCCAATCTCACCAGTGTTTTTCTATTCACTGGGTTAAGCCCAGCTCCAACCTGTGGACGTCCCTGAGGCTTGCCTTGATAGCCTGGGAATTATCGGAAAGGTTGAATCAACACAGCCCCTCAAATTCGTGGCATCCATGTCCAGTTTTAAGGAGTAAATAATCAAGAGCGAGGCGGTTTTATAGTACCACCTTGCAGAGCTGGGCTTGCTCATCGTTTAGCGCAGCAATCATGCTAGAGGTAAGGTTAACAGATTTATCCAGGGCACAAACGATCTTGTGCAGCTCTAAATAGGCAGTTTCAGCCAAGGCAGGGTCCCCTACTAGAGAAACTGCCAGAGCAATTACCTCAGCACAAGAAAAGAGATTAACCTGACTATCACAATCATGAGGAAGCGACCTCCTGTTTCTCTCTGGGGCAGAGCGGTGCTCCATCTGGGGCAGGGCATAGAGGGAGGTTAATTTTCTGAAGGTACAAGGCCCTCCAGTGGAGTTGGCGGGGATATAAGAGAAGGAGACATTCCCACAAATCATAAACCAACCCCAGGGTAATAGAGGGGGAGCCATACACAAAGGAATATTCTACTACAAGGGAACAGTTAAGCCCAGAGGGGGAGTCAGCTCGCCCTGCTGCTTCAGCCTTCACCCACCCCGAGAGTTGGTCAACCACTACCAGCAAGTGTTTCTTTCCTTGTGCGGGGGGCATATCGGTGAAATCAATTTGCAAGAACTGAAAGGGGGCTATTGCCCAAGGGCGCCCCCTTTGTCCCTCCCCTCCTCTCATATTGCTGCGCATCCTGGGTTGTGCTGTGCACAGGTGGCACACTGCCGAGTAATGCTGGCTGCAGTAGCCGTAATGCCTGGTGCACACCAATGCTTACTGATTCTCTCAACCACCCCCCTTGAGCCTGGATGGCCCAGCTGGTGGGTCATTCGGGCGAGTGCTGGGAGAAAGGCTTTGGGGGCCATTGGGTGGCCATCCTTTGAGTGCCAAACCCCCTCTGGAGAGCAGTAGGCTCCCATAGATTGCCAATGCTGAAGTTCTGCACTAGGGACCTCAGAGTATAGCACAGTAAAGAATTCAGTGTTCGGCGGGTCTGGGGACAGGAGAGCAAGGGGAACAGTGGAAAAGCTGCTTTCAGCTGCTGCTTTGGCTGCTTTGTCAGTGGCAGCATTGCTACGAGCGATCTCGTCTGTTCCACGAGTGTGGGCTTGACCGTGGAAAACGGCTACCTGGGAGGGTAAAGTGAGGGCGTGTAAAAGGGGCCGAGTTAGCAATAGGGCAACCAGAACTGGTAAGGAAACCTCAGGCAGCCCATAAGGCTCCGGTGTCATGGGCAATGCCATGAGCATAACTAGAATCAGTATAGATATTGACCGTCTGACCCTCGGTGAGCTTGCGGGCGAGGGCGTGGAGCTCTGCCTTTTGGGTGGACCAGTCAGGTGGAAGGGATCCAGAGAGGAGGCAGGACTGGAGTGAACAGACAGCAAATCTGGCGCACCAGCATCCATGAATGATGGACGCGGAGCCATCAGTGAACAAGGTTAAGTCAGGTTTAGAAAGGGGGACATCTGTGGCCACACAGGGGGTAGAAAAGTGACTCTGTAGGTCAGTGGAACATGAGTGGGATGGGGAGCCAGGGGCCTCTAGGAAGTCAGCCAGGAGGCTCGCGGGGTTGAGCAGGACTCAAGGGTTATGTCAGGAGCATCGAGCACTTCCAGTTCCATGTGGGTGAGCCTGGCCGCTGAAAGGTGGGCTAGGACCTGAGTGGTGACAAGGGAGTAAATGTGATGTGGAAGCTGGACCACAATGGGGCACCCAAGAGTAAGGGAACGGATACCAGGGAGGACAGCAGGTAGACCAGCCAGTGCCCAGAGGCAGGGAGGCAAGCCTAAAATGACAGGATCGAAAGGGCTGGAGTAGTAGCCCACTGGCCAGGGCCGGTCTCCATAGGGTTGAGCGAGGACAGCCTTAATGGAGGAGGGGCCTGCATCCGCATACAAGAAAAAAGGCTTACCATAATCTGGCTGACCAAGGGCAGGTGCAGAACACAGTGCTTGTTTGAGCAAGTTGAAGGTCCTTTCTGCCTCAGGCGACCACTGGAGTGGGAGGTTTTTCTTTTGGAGAAGCGAGTGCAGTGGGTTTAAAAGAGTAGAGACATCAGGGATCCAGGGACAGCAAAAAGTAATGAGACCCAGAAACATACATAGGTCCCTTTCAGAGGCAGGAGCCGGAACCGGTTGATAGCCACAACGCAATCCGGAGATAGGCGGACCATCTAAAAGAATAGCAGCCGACCGAGATACAGGACCTCAGGAAGGTCGAATTGTAGTTTCTAGAGAGACACCCTGAACCCCAAATCTGCAAGGAAAGCAAGGACGGAGAGAGTCATGGTGACAGGCTCCCTGAGAGGGGGAGGCTAGTAGGAGGTCATCTGCGTACTGAATCAGGGTGCTTCCCTCTTTGGGGTGCCAGCCCTCCAGAGCCTCAGCAAGGGCAGAGGTAAAGATTGCCGGGCTGGTGCTTAGACCCTGGGGTAGGCATGTCCAGGACAGCTGGATGGTACGGCCCTCCAGGAATGTCCACATGAAGGCAAAAAGGGGTTGAGAGTCAGGATGTAAAGGAATAATGAAGAAGGCAGAAACTAGGTCAAAGACAGAGAAATGAGTAGCAGAGGGAGGGATCAGAGTCCAGATGGTTACAGGATCAGGGACAATGGGGGTGAGGGGAACCACAATTTCATTGATGGCCTGGAGATCCTGTGCCAGGTGATACTGTACAGGCTGACCAGGTTTTGCAGATTTAGGGATGGGCAGCAAGGGGGTGTTGTAGGGAGAGTGGCATTCTACCAGGATACCCTCTTGGATGAGATTTATTATTTGTGGTGAGGCCCCCACCACTCGGTTGTGAGGGATAGGATATTGCCGCATGCATGGGGTCCAGGAGCTACGAAGGGCAATCCTAACCGGGGCACACGAGTGGAGACACCCAACTCCCTCCTGGCACTCCGCCCAAACATTGCGAGGAGCTTCCTGAAGCTCCTGTGGAATGGTGGGGGACCCTTCCGGCACCTCCTACAAGGTGGCTATTAAATCGGGGACCCTGTCTTCAGGGACACTGAGAGTGATACCCTCAGGGGATAGATGGATGGTGGCCCTCCACTTACAGAGGAGGTCTCGGCTCAAGAGGGGCATGGGCGCACTTGGCAGAAGGAGGAACGCATGTTCATCCCCCAGCAGCCCACGCTGGACCTGGGTGGGTTGTAGAAAAGGTGCTAAATGCTGTAACCTCTCCACTCCCTGGAAAGAGAATTTCTCCCCCCAGGTGAGGGCCACGGGCGTACAGAGGGTGGAAACTGCCGCTCCAGTGTCAAGGAGGAAGTCGACAGGCCAGCCACCCACTTTGAGGCTAACTTTTGGGTCAGTGGGAGACAGGGTCTGCAGGAGGGCTAAAAGTTCGGCTGGGTCCCCCGCAAATTCTTAGTAGTCCCTGGACAAGGCAGGGTCCCTCTGCCAGTCAGAAGTTTGTGGGACTGGGCTCGTGTAGGCCCCCTGGGTCTGGGGTCTGATCGTCCCTCCCTGCCCCTGGGAGGGTATGCTCAGGGGTTCAGGCAATTAGGACAGTCCTGTCTGAAATGGCCCTGCCCGCCACATCCGAAACATACCACCGTCAGGAGGCCGGGGTCCCTAGGGGGGCCGTAAGTAAAAGCAGGGGCGGGGCTGGGGGAACAAGAGCATGGGGGTTACCTGCAGGGTCAGGTATGTTTCGCTTACCGACCGCCACCAGTGCCAGTAGAGCTCGTGCAGTTTTTTCTTTCGATTTTTCCTTCTTTTCCTGACACCCATTGTGGAGGTGGACTGCAACGGCCAGCACTTTGGTGATGGATTCCGCCAGCCAACCAGAAACACTCTTTTCAAAATATTCCTGGATATCTTTGGTGCTGCCCCTGACCAAGTAACTCACCAAGAGGGATGCCTGCTGTGGTTGCTCTGGGTCCATCCCACCCCACCTTTGAAAAGCCTCCTTTAACCACTACATGTAATCCTCGGGATGTTCGCCAGGTTTCTGAACAGTAGCCTCTAATTTACTCCAATTAATAGTGTGTTCGCCGCTCCTGCGGAGGGCGTCTATTAGAGTACCCCTAGCTCGCGCCAGTTGTGCGAGACGATCATTGTTCTGGGGGGTCCCAGTTAGGGGCGGCTGACGGCCATTTGGCCGGCCCTTCCTCGGTACCAATTTGTGTCACCAATTCCTTAATTTTGGCCTTTTCTGCCTCTGTAAAGAGAACCTCAAATAGCTGATTGCAGTCGGACCAAGTCGGATTATAAACCGTAAAAATTCCATCAATCATGCGCCGCGCTTTTTCGGCATTATCATGCAGGCGTGGCATTTGCTGTTGCCACTGAACTAGGTTAGAGGCAGCCCAAGTTTAGTGAACCTGGGTTGTGGTAATAGTGTTGTCATGCCGGACGACAAGGTAGGCTCTAAGAGGAGCCAAAACATTAGTGGAATCTGGAGTCTCCCCAGAGGTATCAGAGGTAGCTGCCTTTCGGATTTTACTCCGAGTGACACACTCTGAGGTCTGTGATGGCTCTTCCTCGGGGTCCTGTTCTCCCTCTCCCTCTGCCTGATCATGAGCTGGGGGCTCCCTCCTCCCAGGGGCCTGATCAGACTGCCCCACCACCCAAAGTTCATCATCATATGCCGACGGTGCAGAGGCAGTCAGGGCACAGAGGCACAGTAGGGCACTTTTAGGGGGCAAATGCGTAGGCATAGCCTCATACCAAATATAATAATAATCCAGGTGCCCCGGGAATAAACTTTCTAGGATTTCCCGGAGATAAACCACCTTATTTAGATCAATCTCACGAGGTCCCTTCCAGCCCTATGATTTGATTTGATTTGAAAGTGCCCATAGGTGGCCACTGCAAAGCTTGATTTTTATAAGTACAGCCTGGCCAATTAACAATACACAGCTAAACAGCCCTCTGTTTGCTTAACCCCACCCCCCAATTCTTTCCAGTGTTGCAACACCAACAGTAGACTGCCCGGAACCACCTTAGTTCCCCCGACCCATGGTTAGACCCAATCGGGCCGGAGATCCAGGGCCCAGCCGGCACCGGCCGTGGCGGCCCCGTCCCCGGCCGGGGATGCGGGGCCTAGCCACCCACGGCAGTGCGGCAGCACCTGGTCCTGTCCCTGGCCAGGGGGTGGGACCTGTGGGCCAGGGGCAGGGCCAGCGACGCCCCTGGTTAGACTGTAGTACAAATTCCCGAGTTCAAGAGATCTTGCCCGAAGGCTCACCCTGTCTTACCTGTTCCTGTGATGTCCTCTGCTCAGGAATCCGATTTTTCCAGCTGGGACCCTTAGCTAGCAGCCAGGAGAAGCAAAAGACCCGATGGTCCGAAGCGGGACCATTTGCCGGCAGTGGGCATTCGGCTTCTCGTGGCTCTCGCCTCGGGATCCTGGATGAGCCCCCGATTGTAAGAGCCCAAAGCCCTTGAGCTTCTCAAGTCGGCCCGAGTGGCCCCAAGACACACAGAGGCAGAGGAGGTCACACACGCATATGCTTTTATTTACCTACCAGATCTGGTGGAGCAGTTCCCTAAGGAAGCTGGCTCCCCGAGGGTAACAATAACAGGGGTTATATAGTACAGTTTTGAGGAAGGGGGTCAGATCTAAGGACTGCTGGCACAGAGCCAATTACAAACCTGGATTTCGAGTTGTTTACCTTATATGGCTCGTCACCCCACCTGGTCTAAGTGTGGGCTGTTTCCTTACATGGGGCGTTACCTCATCTGCTGATCCATGGCCCATGCGAGTGACCTCAGGGAGGGGGACAGGTGAGATGTGACCACCCTGGATCCTTGAAATGGTGTCTTAAGGCCCAAGATGGAGTTTGCAGACATGCCATGCCCTTCACTCTCTCCCTCCCACTTTTGCCTCCAGCTCCTGTCTCACGTGGGGACTGACTTACCTTTTGCCTTTCTCTAAAAACAGCAAGAGTCCTGTGGCACCTTTAAGGCTAATACATTCTTCAGGCGTCAGCTTTCATAGGCTGAAAGCTACTTTGTCAGAAGTGTGATGATGCTCATACATCTGACAAAGCGGGTTGCAGTCTACAAAAGCTTATGGCTGAAGAAATCTGTTAGCCTTTAAGGTGCCAGAGGATTTTAGTTGTTTTCACTGTACATGGACTAACATGTCTACCCCTCCAGAACTCATTGCCTTACTGTGTTCTTGCTCCCAGCCCCTGCCTCACTTGGGCCAGGGACTGACTGTTCTTTCCCTGACCCACTCTTGTCCCTGCCCCCTTGCCTCATTCTGGTGACTGACCCAAACATCCCCTGCTAGCTCAGCCCTGATCTCCCCTCTAGTACCACCAGTGCCTCTCACTGTCAATCCACAAGGGCCTGGTAGCCCAGTTCTGGGCTCCTCCCCACACTCAGCCAGTGCTCATGACTCCCGCCCTATGTTCCCTCTAAGCTGTGCGCGTGTGCATGCGCACACAGGTTGTGAAACCTGCGCACACAACAAAATAAAGTGCGCACAAAAAAATTCAACAATGCTAATATTTTTATGCTACTTTAAGTAGGTAATTTCAAATAGCATGTTTCAAATAAGGTTTTGTAATTTATAAAACCATTTCCATCACCATATCAAACTAAAATTTAGATATTATTTGCATCATACACATTTACTTCATTGCACTCACAAGTTTGACCGCAATCACTGGCGTGTGCACAGATTTGAACACTGGTTCAAAAAATTTGCACAAAAGAAATTTTTTGCGCACACAGGTACGAAAAGTTAGAGGGAACATTGCTCCCGACCTGCGGTCCTTTTCCAACAGAGCCCTTTGCGCACTGCAGTCATTTACAGTAAGGCACATGGGGTCACACTGTCAATGGTGTATGTGCATGTGTATCCACTGCAGTCTATTGCAGGTGCAGGTGAAGTGCAGAATGGGAGACTGTAAGCATAGGAACATGAATGAACAGGAGCAAGTGATAAAACAAATAATGATGAGAAAACATTTAAGTGGAGCTCAAAAATGGAGGCGTAAAGCAGAAGTTGAAGATCAGAATGCAAAACTGGGTCCCATAAACAGTCACTTCATTAAGAATAGTATAGAGATGCCCAGTGATGACACTATGGATGGGTGTGTAACTGATGATACTAGGATGATGACAAGTGCAGCCTACATTGATCACAGCTCTGAAGAACATGCTGTTTCTTCTGATGAAATCCTTTCACCAAATAAAGAACACAGTGACAACATGCTGCTGCAAAGTGCACCAGTATAATTTCCTTCCTCTGATTCTGCCCTGGCTACTGTTGGTGCTTTCACCCAATATTCCTAGATAGGCATGGGCCCCAACTTCTGCTGCAATTGGTATGGAAAATATGCAATGTCATCAAAACAACATAAGAACTGAACAAGGTCATTATAACTTTTAATGCTTTTGTCCATATATTGCTTGCGTTGTTTTATGAGAATGTGATGAAGTGGAAAACCCCTTTTGAGCTAACGGGGGAATGTCATGGGTGATAACTCCACTCCTCTTCTTTTCTGTTCCTGTATTCTGGTGATGGGACATGGGTGTGTGATAAGCATAAAAGCCACTAGAGGGCAGAGGGGCTTTTAGGCAGACTTTGCCTGGACCCCCCCACTGATCACACAGGTTACCACCAGTTTGGACCAAGGGGTGGGGCTCCCGAGTCTGGGAAGGGGAAAAAAGGACAAGGGGGTAGTAGGAAAATGGGGGTTTAAGAGGCAGGGTCCCCAGGGCATGAACCTGCTCATTCAGGGTTTACAACTACACCTCCTTATCGATCTGATAGCCAAATGTCCGAGCTGCTGTGTGAACTGGATTGCTAATAAACACTCTGACTTCTACACTGGATGAGAGTCACTTCTGATTGGGACCCCCCAGGACCTTCCAGGAGGGAGGGCCTCCCCAGGGAGTCCAGACAGAGCTGGGGTCAGCCCTCTGAGGCTGGATTTGGGAGCTGGCTACACAGTAGTATGGAGACCTGAGCTGGATGGGAGAAGACTCCACTGCCGCGGAGTTCTGATCAGCTGTGAGTAGAGGGGACCCCCGGAGTGATTTCTGAGGAACTTCAGCACAGAGATCAATGTTTTTCAGCAGGGGCTGACTTAAATATTGATTTTGTGAGACAATTGAAATGAACAGATTTTATTGTATCTAAATGTAAAACTGTACTTTCTAGGTTGCTCACTAATACATTATAAGTGGCTTACTTGCTGAATGCCCCACAAGTGTGTTGATATTCATCACAAATGTTGGAGAGTATTCATTAATATTCAAATACTCTTTAGTAAGCTCTGTGATACATCTTTCAATCAAGTGCCCTCAAATTAGGAAAAGGCCCCGGCACATATATTCACAACTGACTGGCTGCATCTTCTGTTTTGTGTGCAAATTGTTTCCTCCAAACAGCACATCTGCATGAGGCAAGAGATGAATTGATTCATGAGATCACATTGGCAGTCATGGTGACCACAAAAGTTGTACTGACCATCAACAGGCTCTCGCCACTTACATAATGCATTTAGTGAAGAGTCAAGCCCTTGTTAAATGTATAGCAGATAAATCTATTAAAGAAAGAAATTACTGGACAGAAGTGCTGAAGCAGGATGTATGAGCAATAAAATTCTGGTGACACAAGGTCTGGCACTGAAAAGGACTAATGAAACCTTTGGCGGTCTTACTAAAGGCAACTTCCTTGCCTGCTTACAGTTCTTCCCAGAGTACAATCCTTTACCTGGCTCACCACCTTGACAAGTGTGGGAATGCTGGTCATGACGCAACATTGTATTTGTCATCAGCAATCTGTGAAGAGTTCATCACACTCATGGCTGGCAAGTTAAAACAGGATTTTGTGGATAAGGTAAAACTGGCTAAGTGGCTAAATACTTTTCCTTCAGTGTTGATTCCACACAGGACATTAGCCATACCAAACAACTGACATTTACTGTGTACTATGTGTTGAATAACTGTACATCTGTGCAAAGCTTCTTGAATTTTGTTCCAGTTACATCACAGGTAGGTCTTCACCTGTTTAATGTTATCAGTGAAACACTAAGTGACAAACTAAATGTTAATCTAAAGGACCGCAGAGGTCAAACATACAACAATACTAGTAAATGCCTGGCACTTATTCTGGTGTCCAATCTCAGGTAACTGTAGTCAGAAAGCAAGCAGTGGATAGCCCATGCATGACCCACTCACTTAACCAATGTGACCTCCTGCAGAGTCATGAACTGATGCAATTACATTTTTTGGATTTGTCGAAATACTGTGTGGTTTTTATAGGATCATCTTATCACTGCGGCCTCTTGTGAGATTCTCTGAATGAGTTGACATCTGAGGCTAATAAAAGAAAACTTTTCCCGAAGCACCTCAGTGACACCAGGTGATCAGTTTGCAGTTTATCATACATCTACAAAATTTACATATCTGTGCTTCAGGCCAGTGGTTCCCAACCTGTGGGCCGCAGACCCCTGGTGAGCTGCAGCATGGTTCCAGGGGGTCATGGACAGGCAGGGAGCTGGGGACGGAAGTGCTTCCAGACAGCCAACAGCGAGCTTCCCCAGGCTGGGAGTTTTTAAAACTCCCATCATGAGTATGCAAAGCATGCCCAGAGCAGCCTGGGAGGCAGCCAGGTACTCCCAGCTCCAGTTGCCAAATAAGGGAGGAAGGGACCTGGGGGGGGTTGGGGAGAGGAACCAGTGGGGAAGGGGCCATGGCCGGCGGCTGCCGGCCCAGGGGGACCACAGCCGTGGCAGCACCCGGCTCTCCAGGCTGGGGTAGGGGGGCCATGGCCACAGTGGCTCCCGTCCCTGGGGAAGGAGCCATTGCCACAACAGCTACCGTCTCCCCAGGCAGCGGGAGGGGGCCATGGCCGCAGCAGCTCCCGGTCTGGGGGAGGACGGCCAGGGCTGCGGGCCATATTCTGCCCCCATGCGGGCTACATTTGCCATGCGGAGATGCTGCCACTGCGCAGCAGTGCCTCCTCCACCTAGGGGGGCCGCAGACTCCCTTCCCCCTGCAAAGGGGTTCGCAGCCTTGAGAAGGTTGGGAACTTCTCCTTCAGGCTCTTGAGGCAGATACTCTGCAGAAGAGTGACACGTATGCAGAGGCAAACTCGTTAGTTGAAACCATGGATCAGTTGGAGACTGCATTTTTGACAACCTTTTAAAATAGCATCCTTACAAAAAATGAACAAAATGAATCAAATTCTGCAGTCTGAATCAATGGAATTAAGCACAGCTTTTACACTGCTGAAATCACAGTCTGAATTTGTGGCAGTACAACAGAAAATTTTTGAGGAATACCATGAATCTGTGACATCTTTAAGTTGTATAACTAATGTTCAGTTAAAGTAGCAATATCATTCAAAGCATATGGCTGACAATAGAAAAGAACCTGCACTGACTGCAATGTTCCCTCTAATTTTTTTGTAGTCTGTACGCGCAAAAAATTTCTGACTGGTGAAGACAATTTTAAAGTTGAATTGTTCTACAACAACATAGTTGACTCACTTGTCTCCCATCACAACAGATGAATTGATGCATATTCCAAAATAAACTGTTTCTGTTTTTTTTAAACAGGTGACCTTCACAGTTGTGCTTTTAAAGGTCTCTCAGGAGTTTAACTGACTTCCATTCAGATGACCTCAATGAGGAGATCTTTGAAAAATGGATAGGTGAGGTAGTATTCACTTGTAAAGCAACTTTGTCTCCTAGCTATTATCACAAGCTCTACCTACATCACTGGAAATATGAACCATAATGAATATGCATAATACAAACAGCCTTTCAAAATGTGTTGACTGCCCTATGTGTTTAGCTGACTGTTAATCTCAAACTGCAGTAGTGAAAGGTCTTTTTCATATTTAAAAAGGATAAAAAGTGCTTTATGCGCTAAATAATTCAAGAAATATTTAATTATCAATCATTGACTATATGCTGCTAAACTCAGTAGACTTTTCCCATTTAAGTGAAAGGTTTGCTGTAACAAAAACACCCTGAAAAATCTGAAGACATTTTCATCTCTGTAAACAGAACAATAGCTACATCCGGTGGTTTGACTAAGTTGTTCATGTTATATTTGCAAAGTAATATACAAATTACTTATCTGAACAAGATGTGAATGCTGTATATAAAATGGATTGAAATACTTCATATTTTTTATTTTTAAAATGTTTTAAGTAGTTTTAAACCTTCCCCAATTTCACCAAACATTTAATTGAAGTGCTAGTGTAACCTGCTAGGGTGGGCTCAAATTCATTCAATTGCCCCTCTCCAGTGCCTCACAGAGAAAACCCCTGATGAAAGCAACTGGAGAGCCAGGATCCAGTTGTTAAAAGGACTCACAGCAAAGACTGCTCAGAGTTTCCATCCCACATTAAACTATTACTCAACAGAAAAGTAACAATGAACTTTATTAACTAACTAAACACACCTTATCCTAAAGAACCATAATACATTTAAACAAAACAGTAAGAAACCCAAGAGTCCCAAAGTTCAGGTGGAGTCACCCTTATCTCAGTTCCAGTCTTTTAAGTCCTTGGGGCTTGACTGCAGAACGAAAGCAATCCTCATCCTCTCTAGCTGCAGGAATCTTCAGGCAGATGCCATGCAGTCCTTTCCTCCTCCTGTGCAGCCAGCACCATGCAATCAGGTCACTGGCCATCCAACTCTCAGTTCCACTGCAGACAACTCCCCTGCAAAGCAGTCGAAAGCTGGGAGAAAACATCCTGCAGTCCACTCCTGCTCAGCTCCTTTCACTGAGTCCCTTAGCCAATGTCCTCTGCAGCTCTCTGTTTGCTCCTCTGCAGGCTGCTCTTCTCAGGCTTCTCCCTGAGCATGTAACTCCAGCAAACAATAAAACTTGTGGGGCATGCTCAGTGTGCTCCCTCACCCTCTTACCAGAAGTTTCTGGTTTCTGGGCTGCAAAATCTGCCCAGCAACGTAACCCAGCCATAAGGATCCCTAAAAGAGATTGCACCTATTTAGGCACATGGGTTACACTAGGAGTTCATATGAGGAATGTGAAGGTTCTCCTTTAGCAGGAGCAGCACATGGCTGGTGTTCTGGCCACCTGTGGCTTTTGTTAGCTGTATTTCCCCACTGCATTTTGTTCCCTTTATAATTTATGTATACATGTGTGTATATGCATACTTTTTGCCTTAGGGCAAGCATTGCTGGTACCCTACTGCCAGCCACCCACCTCCGTGTGCAACTTAAACTTGTAAATATTACAAATAAAACCTCACTTTATGTCATCTCCTGTTTTAGTCACTCCCTCGTGGGGGCCCACAAAAGACTAATCCAACCCCTCCTGTGTCATCTGACCCAAGGCTGTGGAGTTATTCAATTGCAGTGAAAACACCAGGAACAACGCGGCCTTGTATAGTCCGCTGCCTGACCCCTGCTCCGCCAGGCTTTCATGGCAGGGTAGCTGTAAGCAGGCTGCAGCAGATTTGCAATTTCCAAAAGGATAGCCGTGTTAGTCTAGTGCAGCAAAAAAAACCAAGGAGTCATGTGGCACTTTAAGGGTAACAGATTTATTTTTCGCATGAGCTTTCGTGGGAGAAAATCCCACGTTGTCAGATGCTTCAAAGATGGGTGAACTTACAGAAAGGAATGAAACTAAATGCAAGGGGGTGTAAAACATAGGATCAGGTCACACAGTAACAGCAAATCAGAGCAGTTAGGTTCAAACCCTGGGAAGCCTGAAGTCAAATGACCTTTTGTAATGGGAAAAGACCCCATAGTCTCCATTCAATCCTGCTTTCACAGAATTTAGCTTGCATGTTAATTTGAGTTGGCAGCATGTGTTTATTTAATGTTAGAAGCACAATCTCCACCATCCCGGTCTCTGGCTCGTGGGGGAAGCTGCAAAGAAGCCCCGTGCTGCACCCATCAGGCCACAGCCACCAGCCCCACCCCAGACACGCCGCCCTGCAGGGACCGCCTGACTCAGAGTCAGAAGCGCCAGCGGCCAATCAGCGGAGCGCTCAAGACAGCGCCCCTGATTGGTCGCCAGAAGCCACGCCCTTTTTGTCTTCACAGAGCGGCGTCACTAGAACCCGGCGGGGGCGTCGGGCTCGCCTCACGTTAGCCAATCCCAGCAGAGGATTTGACCGTGCAGGCGGGGCTTCGTTTGAGCGACAGCGAGCGCGGTCCAACGGCCGAGCGGCAGCCGGGTCCCAAGAAGGGCGGGCGGGAGCGAGGCGCCGCGCCGCCATGGGCGGGGTTAACTACGCGAGCCGCGGGCGGGCGGCGCTGCGGCCGGACGAGCCTGGCGACGGCGACTCGGAGTCGTGGGAGGAGCTGGAGCCGCCGCCGCGCCCGTCGCCCGGCGCCGCCGCGGGGAGCTGGGCCGCGCCGGGACGCGCCATGCTGGGGAAAGGGGCCGGCGGCGGCGGTGGCGGGGCCAAGCCCGCCAAACCCTCCTTCGTCTCCTACATCGGCCCGGGGGTGAGCGCGGCGCGGCCGTTAAAGTCGGTTAAACGGCCCGCGAGCGGCGCGAGGGCGCAGCCGCTTCCTCAGAGTCGCGGGGCCGGGCCTAGTGGGGCGGGGGCTGGAGCCGGTAGCGGCTTCTCCGAGAGACACGGGTCCCTTAGGGGTAGTCGGTTATTTTCCCCTTCTTTCCCTGCCCCAGAGACGGTCTTTCCCTTCTTTTCTGGTATTTTATTAGTCTCTTGTTAGTCCATTATTTTCCATTATTTCCTTGTCCAAGAGACAGTGTTCCCCTTATTTTTTGCTATT